>JAPMOB010230007.1:0-17372 GCA_029875015.1 Lepomis gibbosus | reverse complement strand
TCCATAAGCTTGCATAAGGTGAAAGATGCCTTTTAAATATGGCACCTAACATTATTACGGCACTACTCAACAGAACACAGAAAAGAGAGAGAAAGCAAAGGGTGATGTCAAAAGTCAGTCTACATACTATTGTAAAAAAATGGATCTTCACCGCAACAAACACCTGAACCACTTATCACTTTTCTTTCTGATTGATTCCCAACACATAAAGCAGTGGGAGACAATGTATTTGTTACAGAACTAACTCTTCAGTAAACATTTGTCTACACAACAAGATATGGACATACTATAAAACTTTGATTAATAGTCCGGGCTTTTATTTGCTAAAATTACTGAATTGACTTATTCTTTTCTGTGGTCCATATGGGACAGGCTTTTAATTCGTCTTGCACAAAACTGAAATAGCCTACTATGAAACACTTTACTTATTTTAAACAGAATATTACTTTTAAAAATGATCAAATAATACCAAACACGTCATTCATTTGATCTGACAGATGGCTTATGCGCTTTTATTTTAAAGGCAGCACAAAAGTCAATGGTTAGATTAAGACTTTGGAAGAAGCTGTATGAACTTACTGTCCTCTTGCCGACCGAGCTAACTAGCTAAAAACTAGCTCAGGGAGCTTTTTTCTCCCTTCACTAACTCTTAATTAAATGAAATGAGAACACAAAGAGGGGGAGTGGGGGTTTTACAGCACAGAACAGAGAAAACAGAAAGAAATTCGGAAAGTCTTTGTGCCTGCATGTTAGCAGTTAGCTCACCAGCTAGTTTACAAACTAGCCCTACAGTATGTGACCATGCCTCTAGAACCACATGTCACCTGAAGAATTTCACTGTGCCACTTTCTTGTATGATCACGCCTTTACTGTTTGCATGAAGCAGCACTCCTCCTACACTATCAAAACAACGCCTTTTACCGTGCTGTGCCGTTGTGTGGAAAACCATTCACTCTGTGCCAGCACAGCTTAAATAGTTGCGGTTACTCATGGCCATAGACTGTTGGCTGAGACGGGTATGAATACCCTAACATTATTAGAAAACAGCACAAGACTGCTAAGAAGTGATAGCAAACTAGTTTGACGTTAGTATTAATACACACAATAATACACTCGCAGTACAGGTCCTCTCTTACCTTGGTGCCCTGGCAGGCTTTATTCTGGTTGTAGACCTTGTGCTGCGCCCTTTTGTCCAGTTTGGTCCACAGGGCCTTGACCTTCCAGGTGCTGACTGCAGCCTTCAGTGAGGTGTAGAAGTTGCTGTAGTCCAGAGGATCCAGCTCCAGTTGCCTGCAGAGGATGCTGAAGGCCTGCAGAGTCCCTTTACAGGTGGACGCCTGGACAAAGTTCTCAAAGAGGACGCTGGCCTGCGCAGTACGCTCATCTTCCGTCTCACCCATCTGCTCTGGGAGTAAAAACTATCCAATCTCCTCCCAACACTCTGTCTTCTTCCTTTCCTGCTTCGTTTTTCCTGTTCTGTCCTTCCACGTTGTCAGCTCCTATGATGTGCTGTGTGCCGACATGCTTAGCTAGTTCTAAAAAACAAAGAAAAAAAACATTTTTTTGGACACATGAGATTAAAAATGAAATTAATCAAGAGCCAGGTGATCAGTCATACATCCTGCTGTTTTGCTTATTACTGTGTAAACTCAAGTCATGGCTTAGGCAGGCATGATTAAGACTCAGCTCTGGACCTGTGGTTGCTGCTGCCTGCTGCCGCCATGTTCCTGCTCAACATCTGTTGCTACAATTATCATTATTAGTCCTGTCATCATCGTTAATAAAAATAATGATAACAACAAAGCTATCCATATTAGTTCTATTTTTCAATTTAATTCAGTCTGTTGGGAGTTGATGGATAAGAAGAAGATTCTGAAAGAAAGGAAGAAAGTACATACTGTCATGTGCCACATGACCACATGACAACTGTAACTGTGCGAGTCATTAGAAGTTAAATATGAGAAAAAAAAAAACATATTGAGTTTTGTCACTCAAGTTTAACTTGTGCATCACTATGAATCAACTTCACAATGTTCATTACCCTCTGAAAAACACGAGGACATACACAGTGAAGTGGGAAACTTATAAAACTTATAAAGGAGAGGTCACATTCCAAATGTCAGGAATGTCTGCAGCTCGCACTGAAAATAAACTGCAGGTCAATGCGTTGCCTCATTTAGCCAGAGTGTAATGTCCTGCATTTTGTACGAGGTGTCCAGGCAAACACACATTTGACCACATATCTCTGTACAGGACTCCACCCCGAGCCAGCAACAACAAGTCTGCAGAGTTCAGTCATTAATTAAGCTGCACATATTTTTTTTGTCTCCAAGATATTTTCCTCCTCCAGCTCCACTGAATGCCTGATAGGATTATGACAGAGTGTGCTTGGAGTGTTTCAGCTGAGCAGTCACGGGAGAAGCTCAAACACTGCGGCTGCAGGAATACAGACAAACCAGTGACAGAGTCACATCTTGGTGCTCCACAAGATGCACAAGAAACAACCCTGAAATAAAGCGGCAGATTTACACAGCAGACTGCATCCTCTGTCCCCCGATTACAACACATGAAGACGTTAACTATCAGGAGAACATCACTTCCACGTTCCATCACATGGAGTCCTGGGACATGAGACATTTCCTGATTCATGGTTCTTTTGGTGATCTTGTCTAACTTCAAAGAAATCTAATGAGGGATTTGAAGTTCAGTAGGTTTTCTAATGACTTTTCAAAGACCCGCGTTCTGTACAGGTCACGGTTATCAGCTTCTTCTCCTCCCTTTCTCCAAAATCCACTGGTGTTAAAGCCAAATCAGGTTGTATCCTTCAACTAGCAAAAACTGTTTTTTTTGGGCCGTTTGGGGGAAGTGGAAACAAGTTGTGAAACAAACACTGACCTTTTCAGTTGATATGGTGAACCGCAAATAATCACTTGTTTACACATCCAGCAGTTACAGAGCAACTTTTAGTTCTGTTTTAGGTTTCCACCAACTCCTGAGAGTAATACCAGGCTTTTTAGCTGCAAAAGGCTCTTCTATGTTCACCAGCTTGTCACTTACTATTTGGTGCTGAGCAGCTGGCGTACAGTGGGTTATTAAAACGACGCTATCAAAGCAATGATTGAGAGCCAAAAGGGTAAAGCTGTGGGCTGGGCAGCTAAACAATGAGTTGAATGTCACTATGAAGCTCTCTAAAGCCGAGGGGAGCTGCAGATTCAGGTAGTAATTCTCTGTAGGTTCATCACTAAGAGTGATGCCTTTGTGTTACTTTCGTCAGATGAAACTAAACGAAATATTTTCGTCAACGACCTTTTTTTCTCTGACCAAAACGAGACAAAGACAATGTCCTTAAACACTGACAGTGACTATATTAACATGCAATATTGTTGACAAAAAAATGACAAGACTAAAATTCATAAAATAAAAACGCTGATAAAATCTCTTTTTCCCAGTATAATAGAGGAGACAAAATATTACAGGCCATATTTTCTCCCTCTAAATTTTCACTTGAACAGTGTTCATCAGCTGTATTTTTTTTTTTCTTCTTCTGCTTTGAATGCTGGCCGACCGGGGCGACGCCTGGTGCGCAAGGAAAACGTTACTGTAGAGGATGCGAACTCTGGTGAACACAACATGCTGGGGAGAAAGAGGTGCTTAGACATCAGCTCCCCTAAAAGCATGATTTGTAATATTTCGAGGGGGCTCTAAAATATTGACAGCTTGCTTTATTGCCATTAATCTCTGTAATTCTTTTTACAGCACAGAACAGAGAAAAATATTACTAGACAGTTTAGTAGATATTAATATTGACAACTGAATACAGAAACTGAATGGAAGCATTCAAACCCAGGCATTAATCCACTCTGTAAAAAGATGGTGACCAACTTTGTTGGTTTAACTTATTTCTTTGTGCAGCTCAGTTGAACACCAGAAAATGACCCTCATTAATGCGTGCATGCCTTTTTCCTTCTTGATGACGTTGGAAAGAAAGGGCTGGCTCTCTGGGTTTCTAATTTTAGGTAAGGGGAGTTTAAATGCTCACAAATGTCCACTGAGTCTTTTAAGATCACAAGAACAGCTTCCGGGCCATGAATGGATTGACTGACTAGCTGGCTAGTGGATTTATTAGCTTTTTAGTCAAAACTGTGAACACATTAACATAGAAGACAGTATTTTTACAAACAATATAATAATCATAATCATCATAATAATAATAATAATTATAAGTTAAAGATTATAAGAGAAAGAAAAAAATATTTTATGCCATCATAGTTCACTCTTGATCTCCCATTATATCTCCAACTAAAATGTAACAGCTTTTTATCAATTACAAGTCAAAAACATTACATCTCTGTCAACTGACAGTGCCTAAAAGTGAAATGGCATTTCAACAGTTTTGAGCTTCTACACGTAAACTGAAACAATTCTATACTCTCAAACTCATGTCAGTTCAACTGCTGTCACTGTTCACATACCAAGTGACACTTCAGCTATGTACACTTCAGCTATATGTGGCACTTCAACTGACAGTCAGTCAGCGCTGCTTTCCCTCTCCTTTGTGCTCCTCGACCTCTCGTTCCTCCACTACCTCTACTTTTTTTGTCTCCTGCCAGAACTTGAACTTCCCTATGTGTGACTGTGCAGATAATCTGTCTGATAATCACAGATAATCTACTATAAATTATATAGTACATATGATGTACATTAACTGATTTTGATAAATAATGACATATGCGTCCGACGCATTACACAGGAATTACCCATCGTACCTTTAAGCAACAAATGCACACAATTGATATTTGAACCTGTTTAGTGTTTCAGCGTACATGAGAACACATTTTCTTCAAAAAAAAATGTTCTTTTATAGTCTGAATATGATGCTTTACCCAGTATCAACCAATGGATTCATTCTATATCCCAAAATTTAATTTCAAGTTATTTGAAGCTGATGCCAAGCATTTCCTGGATAACATCTCTGTCAAAGTTAAGTATCAGATCCCAAACGCTGGAACCCTTTCAGCATTATTATTCGCACTATTACAGCCATGGAATCTGCTGTGGTGGAGGAGCTGGGAGAAGGATCTGTTTCACACACACGTACACACACGTACACAGTTGTTCCTCTATCCCTATGGGGACCTCTCAATGACATAATGCCTTCCCTAGCCCCTTACCCTACCCCTACCCTTTACCTAATTCTAACCCAAACAGCCCTTTAAACTTGTGGGGTTCAGCATTTTGGTGCCACACATACACACACGCACTAACAGGCCTGAAACAAAATCACCTGGAAACCTGTGGATGTACTCTCTGTGCAAGCAAATGTGCGTCATGGCAAAGGACAGTGCAGGCTGTACAAGGACAACACCTGGCAGGCCCCTTTATTTTTTGCCTGTCACATATCACACCACACGCATGCACACACGCAGACACACACTCTCTCCACTCCCTAAGAAACACACACTTTAAGTCCTTGAGTGGCCCAGAGGGGGTCTCAGATCTCTGCTACCTAACAGTTTGGCAGCAGACAGTAGCCTCTCAATTACCATTACCCCTCCAGGCACGCACACAAACTCAAGCATATACACATACACAAACTTGTAACCTTCAGACCTTTCACGCTATTTCACCAGATAAAAGGTTTCCAAAGCTTTGTTCCTCCTTTCCTGGGCTACCTACTAAAAACCTGGCCTTGCTCTCAGTCACGAAGCTGTACCATTTCAAGTATTATATCTGCTTCAGTGAAAATGTCAATGTGTTTTTGATAGTAGAGTGTCAACATTTACTGATGACTGCCTCAGCTTTACTGCCTATCTCACATTATTGCTCCTTTTAGATCTCATGCATATTCCTAAAGCTCAAGGAGCTTTGAGACACAATGAGCTGGAAACCAGGAAAGTCAAGGATTTGTTTGGGGGAAAAAACAAAAAAACATCCTGATATCACCTCAGAGACCAACTGCCCTATATGTGTCCAGATAAGATATGCTGCAAGTCCCACTGACCAATTGGGTCAAGAGAAAATTACAGTTGAGTGTGCACAGATATACACAGAGCTAGAAACTATGGAAAGATCATAACCTTTGGAAGCTGTACTGTATACAACCACATCAGGGAGGGTGTATTCTGGGAGTCTTGGTACAGGAAGTGGTTAACTTGGTATCTCTTTCCAAATGTGTGTGTGGGTGGGGGGTAGGGGGGGTGGGGGGGAGTAACAGTATCTTCAGATCAGTTTGCATTTCTAGGCATGTTTTCAGCTGAGTGGGAGATTAGCACAACACATGGTGATGTTTCTATTCCAATCTGATTTCCAGGGAATGTGTTTTTCTACCCTATTGTTATATATTAAATGCTTGCAAAATAAAAACTTTAAAAAGTCTTTTAAGGCCAGTAGAAAAGGACTGACTAACTGACTGGTGGATTCATAGACTTGCTGAGCCCAGTCTTGCTGTTAAACCTGTAAAAACAGAACACAATATTCTCACGAAGGCTTTATTTAAACTAAGTGCTCGCTTTTAGTGTTCCCAAAATTTAACTTTTACAAACAGTATATCTCAAACATCTCAATTTCTTTCTGTGTTTCTCATCTAATTACATGGTACAGTTAGAAGTGTTTCCACCTCTACGTATCAACTGACAAGTCAACTAATTTGTACTCCTCAAACAAAAGTTTCAATATTTTAAATGATATTTCACTGCTTACAAGAATTTTATACCCTTGTGCTTGGTAATTGTGAATTCTACAATCAGAATAAAAATCAAATATCAAAAGATAACAGGATACTAACATCATTTTAAAGACATTCCATATGTCTGTTAAGGACACAGTGCTGTGAGATGTTGAGATCAGTGCACCTGTTGACCTACATCACCCAAAATTTCTTTCCAGTATGATACAGAATCGTGTGTTCAGACAGAAAGCAGTGAACTACACTGAAAATTGATCTTAAAAAATAGGTTGTGAGAACTGTAGGGAAGGAGCTGCAGTCAGGGTGTGTTTAGAAAGTTTAGCATAAAGACTGGAGGCAGTGAAAAACTGGCTGTCTCTCCAATCTTAAGATGATAAATCAACATGTTGTACCTTGCTTGGTTATCCCCTCCACCTGATACCAAACTTCTTATCACACTCGGGAATGGTGCAAAAAAGTATATTTGCGATCAGTCTTTCCAGTTTCTCAAAACCAGGTAAAAGTAAAATGGCAAGCTCAGTTTTACTTTGCGTGTTTCGGTGAGTGTATCTATTTAGCAGTAAAAGAACTGCAGCCCATCATTATGCTAGAGGTACAAATAAAACGCCTGAAGTACAGGCGACAAGTAGAGCAGGAGAAATGTATCTCTAGGCTACAAAGACATGCTTCATTTATAATGAAAACAGCAAATTACCTGAATTTTCAGTCAGTCTTTTGTTTGCATTCAACTGGAAAAGTTTACCTTCCAGAGGGTAGTTTCAACAAGACATTGAGGTTTGATAAGTGATCTACAGTAATAACCACCTAAAAATGACCTGTGAACGAACCATAATCTGTTTCTCACAATATGAAACAGAAACAAAACTGCACTGGACTGTTTCCTGGCTTAAACTAAGAAATACTTGAAACAATAAAATAAACTTCATCACATTCCTACACTTTTGTTGCTTCAATACTGAGCATTTGGTTCCAAAATGAGCATGAACTGATGCAATCTGCCTGTGTGAACACCTCCCCCGTTTAGGGATGAGCTCATAAACACACAACCATGTGCATGTAGCAGAACACCGCAACGTCACCTTGTTGTAAGAAGTGCTGATCATGGAGGGCAATCCTTTAATTTCATCCAGAAACAACGGTCATTACCCGGGGCGGACACTGTCGTTAGACACAATTTGAACCCCAACAAATTTTAGAATTGGCACAAATTTTCATGAGATTTCAAACAAATGTCTTCAAACAGTGGCTCAAGGGGGAAAAAAATCTTGAAAAATAAGGGCACTCACACATTTGCGAATGATCAATGAGGAACAAAACGGTGAAACTGTATGCGAGTCTTGCTCAGTCTTTCTGTTTTATAACAATCTGTGAACCTCTTTGAGATGTCAAAGAACTAAGTGTACAAGGCCACTCGCTTGACCTGCACATTGTGAATAGTGCCATTTAGCAGTGTAAAAAAAAAAAAAAAATTGGTGCGTAAAATGTGTACTATGAGAACAGGGACTACCCAGCTTAACAGTTCCTGGCTTTTCCCAAGCGGAGTCCAGCAACAACAGAGGCAGCTGCGGCGCTGCAGGTTTGGGCGGAGCAGGACACAAACAGAAACTGAAATTTAATTATGGGCCACCCCCCTCCCAATTGCATTTTTTGAAACTGAGCTCAAAATAGGGTTGGGTTAGTAATATGAAGCCGATTGTGTACTAAACTCTTAAACCACAGCTGGGTTTTCCACTGTACAACCCTAAGAGACAGATGAGGTGTTCAAAAGTATAACAGATCACAGCCATAACAAAAAAGCATTTCCTGTACAATCTGAAATTAACAAAGCACTGTGCACAATGATTATAATTAAGGCACTCTGTCAGAGGTCACACGATTATGTTTAATATGTTAATCACTTACAACTAAGCAGAAGGTCAGTTAAATGGCCTGAGGATGAGAGTGTGTTTGTGGATGTCTGAGAGAGGGATCAAAACTGAGTCAACAAGTTCCTGACCAGACAGAATAGATGCCAAGAGTGAGAGGAAAAACTCAGTGAGGAAGAGAGCGAGGACTGTGTGTAGAGAGGACTCCACAGACAGACAGACAGCGTTAGATGCGGAGAACACTGTCGCAAATTCTTTATTTTAAAAATGCGTGGAATTTCAGGCTGACCGCAGAGAGCGCAGACTTGGCCAGGAGACGTGCTGCTGCTCCTGAATGCGAAGCTGATTAGCTCCAGCAGCCGTGATTTCTTCTGAAAACAGGAAATCTGAACAGCTGGAATGTCAGAGAGCTGACGTGTGGACCTGCTGACTCCGTCTCAGAAACCGAGACTGATCTCAGTGCAGTGGCAGCATCTGGACATACAAAAGATCCAGAGAAATTGATGAGGAACCATATCTGCTAATGAAATGTGTGTAGGCCCGACTGTCCAAGTCACAGACGGAATAAATATTTAAATTTAAGAAAAATGCTGCATGTGTGGATGTAAAGTGTACCGTAATTGAAATATTTACATACATAAGTTCATTTAAATCTAGCAAATAAGAAATTATGATATATCACAAATTGCATAACAGTCATATAATGACTCCTATAGTCTCCAGTTTTTGTTGTAGAGAGGTGTTTTTACTATTTAGTCATTCATGGTGTTGATAATCTATTAGAAACTACACTCTACAAAACCATGAAGTTGAATCAACACCTCTGAACATTACAACCTCTGGGAAGATTTACTGACAGGCTAATGTATTAACTATGGATTTAGCCTGGCGTGTGTCATAAACTGCCATCTAAGTGTAGAGGAAGGTTTAGAAACTTTGAGACTTTAAGACAAACCTCTAAATGACCCTGAACTCACCACAAACACAATGCCTTCAGGATCTTTTCACCACAAAAACAATTTTCCTACTTCCTCCCATGAATCCCTCTCAGCATCCTGTACGTGCACTCTGTCCTTAGTTTTGATTACTGCTTGAACAACCAGAGCTCTACTTCATCTTAGCGAGTCAGTATTGTTTTAGTATAGGGATCCATTAGAGACAAACTATAGAGACAGAGCCGAGACTTAGATATTAGAGAGAAAGAGATGGTGGTTACTGAGCCAGAAATAACTGAATATCAGAAAGCTGATATTGTTAAATAAGAAGCAAGCTTTAATCTTTAATCACTTCTTCACTGCTGTCACACCAACTGGCAATCTAACCATCTGTCGTGCACACACTTGAACTGTCTTCAGCTCTTCCACTTTAACTGACATTTCAACCACAACTTCTGGCAGTATTTGTATCAACTGCCAATTACAAATTAACGTTCAGCATCTATCACAACTATATTTTCTTTACTTAATGTTGCCATTTCTTACTAAAGTAAAACAGTTTGAAATACTTTGTGCTCAATGGAATAATGTGACCAATTTACATAATGCGTTTCCTTCCCCCCTCCCATTACCCCCCCCCCCCTTTCTGAATAAAACCTAAAAACATACAAACAAAGTCACTGACCGCTTTCACTGCTAACAGCCTCTCCGGAGGGGAAACTTCTGTGTGAATATCTATAAGCCCCATCAGACTGGTCCACGGGTGAGAGCGACACACCCATACTTAACCTACAGATAAGGGGCTCTAAGAGGGAGCAAACTACATATTTGTTATTCCCTGGGTGGGAGACCACAGCACAGTGGAGTGGGTCACTAATGTAAGTAAGGAACAGAGACGGGCATGTGTGTGGTCACAGTGAGCTAGTAAGTTTAATTTGATCTACAAATTAAGACAGTATGCCCAAGAGTGCATCAGCAAAACATACGTTTGATCATAAACCCATTTTAGAGCTATAAATGGTGATGAAACAGCAACAAAGGTCAACAAATTATAGTTATTCCAAAAAACCCTAAATAAAAGATATAGAAAATAGAATAATTAATTTCCCTAACATATTGTTGTTTTTTTTACTTTTAATGGACACATGTAATATGTTTTATACTTTCTGTGAATATAATCCAATTAATCTTATTTCCATACTGTAAAGACGCCTTATTTTGAAATCCGGACATTGTCACATCAAGTCCGACCTTGTTTGATAAATAATGTGCTATGTGGTTCTCGTATGGCGTAACATGAAGACTTCCTAGCCTCTCTTCAGGTAGGACTGTCATACTGCAACACTTGTTTTTGTAAAGAGAGAAACTGAAAGGATAAAGTCGCTAACTTGCCTGTCAGCTCGCACTGGGCCGTTTCAGTTACCATAAAGGCTTGAATACGTGTGCACTCCAAATTTAGCAGCATCTAGCTCAATTGCCTTCTGACAGACAAGTGACAGAAACAGACAGTTAACGTTACCGTAGTTACCTCAAAAGAAAAGTGGTTGTCTCAAGTCGAATGCCAACGTATGAGAGCGTGCGAGCTTACAGTAGCGCGGAGCAGCCAGGGATGGGGGGGAATAAAAAATAAATAAATAAATTTTAAAAATCGATACAGCATAGTATCGTGATATTTCCCATGGCAATACTGTATCGATACACAGACGCCAAGTATGGATATTTTATTATATAAATTGCAGATGGGAGTCGCAATAAAATCGAATCGCAACATAAATATGGTGATATCATCGTATCGTTGGACCTCTGGTGAGTCCCACCCCTATGAGCAGTGGCTCAAAACACAACGTTACAAGTCTAAAATGTTATTATACGGTCTGTAAAAATATTTTTGCTTCATTTTGAGACTATGGCGGGCCGCCATGGTTTCGTTAATTAATGGGAAACAATGTGTTCCGTAAGCTGCTCACAGGTTCCACTGTGGTTCAGAGTATATGTGAGTCTTCAGGCCTATAACTGTACAGGATAACACCTGAGACAAGGCTGCCATGTTTGAGATCTCCAGCAAGACTAGACTATCATATAAGCCTTAAGGGGACAGCAGAGTTACTGGTTATGACTGGTCACTGACTCACACCCAAACCAACACACATGAACTCTCCCTGTTTCCTGTCTAACTACATGATTCAACTTGACAATAGGTTAATATACAAGTACTGTACAGTGACCCTTTACATGACCTTCAAGTCAAAAATGTAGCATCTATGACCGATCTATACTGAACTTGATAGATTTCAAATGTTCAGAAATGGACGAATCACTTAGGTCTGCTTTGAATGCGTGTATTACACTCTGAATTCCGTTAAGTGCAAAGTGAACAATTTTTAAAACTTGCTAATCCTAGATGTCTTTACCAAAAAATGTCTCAAAACTCATGACTACCAAAATAATTAGGTTCTTTGATAAAAGCTGCACAAGTGTTCTGCAAAGTTGGTAAATCAAAGCCCTGCAGATATCCATAATGAAAACAATATTGAACAAGCAGGCAGCTTAAAATGAAGCCACTAGGGAACAGCTGAGTTTTATGACAAAACTCCCAGGGGGTAAAGTACGCTCATATCCATTTACAGTTTCACTGAGGCCATGCTTGATCTCCAGACAGCAGCAGGGTTACCACTTGTTCTCTTCTTGCATCAGTGGGATTGTCAGACCACTAGGAAACATCAGTCGTGAGCTCAAAATCCTGTTAGCCTCGTCAGTGCTCTCATCCCTACTGTGTTTTAAATCTGACCTCACCTACTCTGGCTGGTGGACTGCTGAGCCACTATAAAAACCAAACAAACTCCGGCAAGCCATCCGAAAATGCTCATGTTCTGTTATCTGTACTTTAAAAATCAAATTTAAAATGGTTACGACCTGAATTTACAGTGCAGCGTGAGAGCTGCATTCATGACAGAAAAGAGGACGACATTTAAGTCGGATTTTTGTTGAACCTGAAGCCAGCTTCTCTGTTTTCACTGTGTTCTGGCAAAGCTCAATGGGCAACTGCTTTAGACAAAAACACAATAGATGACACACACTTATGGCATTCATTCAGACACCATCACAAAGCTTTCTTATGCCTTAATGGATAGACACACCACTCGCTGGGTGTTGTTTTTGTTGGCTGTTGTAGGCATTTTGTTAGGAGTTTGTACAAGCGACGAGTCACGTCACCGGGGCTTCCAGCAGTCTGGTGATTGGTCCCGTATGTTATCTGACTGGGCTGAGATGGATGAGATAAATTTCCTTTTTTTTTTTTCTTTTTTTTTGTTTTTTTTTGTAAGTACAGGGCAAGATGCAGACTTACTTTGTGATGTTGTGTTTTACAGCGTGCATTAAGGCACAAAACTGTCCATGTACAAGTGTATGATTTTCGTCACTGTGCAAAGGGCTGAAAGCATCCGAAAGTCGGGCTGACTGACTGGTGCTTGTCCCCTGGTCAAAAGGTAGTTCAAAGGAAGAACAAAGGAGAGGGAAAAGGAAGAAAGAGTTGCATCTCTTGCTTGGTTCATCAAATGTAAATATCTGCGTGCAATTGAAACCTTCAAAAAGGCCAAATTCAAATGCATGGAAATCACAATGGAGCCACACACACACACACACACACACACACACACGAAAAGCAAAGTCATTGTAAATCTGGTACAGACAACACCTGCTCTCATAATCAGTTCAGTACTTAAACGACAATGCTGAGGTCACACTAAATAAATTACTGTTTCACAAATATGTGAAGTTAAATGCTTAAAGGAATAATTAAACATTTTGGGAAATGCACTTACTGCATCTTTGAGAATGAGATTAACACCAGTCTCATTTCTGTGCATTACTGAACAAAATTGGAGCCAGGAGTCGATTAGCAAGCTTAGCTTCACGTATCATATCTGTTTGTTCAATACATCCATAAAAACAAATTTCAAAATGACAATCAATGGTTTTAACTATTGTAACTTTTCTTGACACCAATGTGCTGCTTAGTAAGCTTTAACTGTGTGGGTACAAAGATATTTGAACAGAGCCAGTTGTTTCCTCCTGCTTCCACTCTTCTTATCTAAGCCAACAGCTTTCTGGATCTAGCTTCACATTTACCTTTCAGACATGAGCAGGGTATTGATCTGCTCAGCTCATTGCAAGAAAGCAAATAAGCGCATTTCCCAAAAAGTCAAACTGTTCTTTTAAAGTAAAAAAAAACGTAAGCACAATGAAACACATCCCAAGGTTTTTAACAGACCAGAATTTCAAGACATGTTAACATCCCCTTTTATTTACGATGGCTAGAGGCAGCTGCAAAATCCTACAAAGACAGACCTGTTCTTGTGTGAACAAGAAACAAAAATACACCTAACAGACTAAATCAGCAGGGAAGTGATATGCAGGCCATTATTATCATCAACAAAAGTGTTGACTTAGCAGAAACAACATTGTCTCTTTCCACAGTTGAATCAAACATCAAAACAGTCAAAGCTCAACACCAAACCTGCTCACGTTTCCTCTTGGGTCAAAATCTCTAATAAGTCAAATGTCAAAAAAAAAAAACTTAAATCATCCTGTATTTTTGAGTTCATTATGGCTTTCTTAAGGTGTAGAATATCAGGAGTTAACCAATAGTGTAAAAATGCTATTACTACAAATACAATGCTGTAGAAATTATTATCTAAAATCTAATAGAAGAAAAATCAAGTCTAAAAAAAAATGTAATAAAACTCAACTACTACATACAGCATAACATAACTAAGCATCATGATTAATTCATTTACTTTACAGGTTCTTAAAATTTGTCCCCACAAGAAAGAAGCCCAACTTCGTTTGTACATACCAGGAGAAGAATGAGATTGTCTCTTGATGCATTTTTAACAGCACTGTATAATCTAACTTTACAAATACAGTATATAGGCAATGAAATAACAGTGTCTGTGTTCAGTAGCAGCCAGTCATATCTCTGAGTTGGGGTTAAAGATTCCTTTTAAGGATTTACTCTATCAGACTTGGTCTGTGTCTTTGAATACTAACAAGGGCATATTGTTGATTATTACCTTTGGTACAAAGGTTGCACCAAAGCACGGGAGAGTGTCCAAACATCTTGTAAACACCAATAAAACCAACATGACTGTAAAAGGAAAGGCTTGGTAACAAGGCCTACATTAGTAAATCAGTAGTGCCACTGTGTTTTATAATGATAATAGTTTATATTGATATGGAACTACAGAAATGTTTCTAAAAGCACCTACTGAACACTTTGAGCCACTTGTATAGACAGTGGTATTGGTGTAACGGACCATAGTTGGTCCGTATCACAGCAGGCATGAAGCAACACTCCGTGGTGGAAAACAAAAGCTTTAAAAATATAGTGTGTGTGTGTGTTTGCGGCACGCTACGAAATGGAATGCAAAGTTATCTTTGTCTCCCTCTCGTTCCTGTTTTGCTGATACGAAAAATGATCCGATCCGTGACTCAAACCAGTGACACGATCTGCACCGTGACTTTTGCGATCCGTTGCACCACATGGCAAGTATGTGGTTTCATGTGCTCTGCCATTTCTGTCATATTCCACCACAATAACCTTTCATTTACTCGTGGACCGCAACATATAGAGGTGACAACAATAGCTGCCAATAGAGCCATTTACATCACTTCAAAGGTCTTAACAGCTCTGTGTTTGCCGCAGGGCCCTATATCCAACTGGATTGTAAGTGTTTTTGTTTTTAACACTGCTACATTTTACAGTTTGGATTGACGCAACTGAAACATGTAAGACCAATATAAAATCTATCCCAGGACCTAGCAGCTTAAATAAGGCAAGAACGAGGCAAAAATAATGTTTCTAATATAAATTTCTCACAAATTACTTCAAATTGTCAAATTGATCTTCAGTGCAATGAACTGTGTTCCCTGTTCTTCAATCTGTCAGACATAAATCTTAATACATAAAAAACAATAGCTGCAATACCTCATGCTATATTTTAATTAGAATTGACATGGGATCATCATTTTATTAAAAAATTTAAAAATATCACCACAGTTCCACTTAGTAAATCATAATATTACTTAATTTCCCCGGTCCTACACTTTACCCTTCCACCTTAATCTACAGTAACTTCGAGGGACTAAATATGAGTTTAGGATTGAGACTATGAGTCAGACCTCTCTCTGCCTCAGTTCCAACACAGACTACAGTAGCTCAGCTTGAATAATAAATGCCATATGTTTGCATCTACTAAGATAAGCTTTAATCGGGGCATGTGAGCCCTGAAATCAAACCCATAATCCTCATCGCATTAACACCACACACACTGTAGAGGTTTGGGGCTGGATTAGGCCTATAACTCGATAGCAGTTATTATTCATAGTCATTATCCCATACAGTATATCCACACTGAACAGCAAGCATGGCTGCCTTGAATTTAGCAGCTAACTACTTGTTTGCATGAGCCTAACACCAGTGTCTGCAGACACAAACCAAACCATTCAGTACAGGACATGAGACTTCTTCGGTTCGGTACACCCTGTGACGCAAATAATTGTACACATTGGGTGGAACCGATTCTACAGCACAAATTTTACCCAGAAAGTTTTGGCAGTACATCAGCTGTTGTCTGTATCGCTACAGATATGCTACCAGACTCTGTCATGGAAAATACAAAACATACTGAACTGTGACCCCAGAAAAATCAAGGTACAGATTAAACCAGGAATTTTGTGTACCGTTACACCTTTAGTCCTACTAGAGTGCCCAAATTTAAGGCCCCACCTTGTGGAGTGTAATTTGGACCTCCTTGAGGAGTCTAGGATTTTGTAGACTAATAAGCATTAGACCCCTGACTGCTGCTGTTCAGTATGTTAGTATGGACATGCACAAAGCACAGCAGATGGCTTGGCTTGAGAGACACCAAAATAACCTGTTGCTCATGGCAGGGCTCACACTCATTCTTCTACGTTAAGAGTTAAAAATAGTAGATAAAATAGTGTAGTTTCAAATGTCCACATAGCCGACACATCCAAGAGTTACAAAAAGTAAGAGGCTTTAAGATCAGGATTTTTCTCAGACAATTCCAGGGCCATGTCAAAGTGGTTGTCAAATGTGAAATCAATACTCACAGTCACGTTCCAACAAATTCCTGTTCATGTTGTGAAACTGAACACAGCTCACTTTCAGACCATCATGCCTGATCTAGAATTGGAGGGTTTGGGTGCACTCTTGAGGACTGCGTCTTGTGATCAATTAATCAAGCTGACAAAGGGAATATGTCGTCACCTCATGATGAAGTTTGCTACAGCTAATGTGTTAGCAAACAGTTGCTTACTTTTATCCAGCAGGCACGGGATGTAATAAGTATTTGCATTTGGAGTCCTCTTTATGGTCACCTGATGAGCTTAGTCTGACTGTCACTCACACTTTTAGTTCTATGTTGGTCTCCACCAAATTCTGAGAAGAAAGTCCGGCTCTTTATCTGCTAAATGTCAGATGGTCGCTGACTGTGACTGTTTGGTGCTGGCTGTAAAATCAAACCAGAACAAAAAGAGGCAAAAAAGCTCCACAGAGCTTCAGAGTTGGGTGATAATTGTAAGATATTACACATTAGTCTGATGCAATGGTAAAGTCAAAAATGCAGGTTTAAGCCTATAATCTACAAGCCATATTATCATACTTAAATATGGTATGTATCACATTGTTGAAGACTAAACCTCACCTAAAGTTTCCTTCCAGGAGCCATTTCAATCATCCAACACCTCAAATTTTGGTTCTCAAACCAACCGTTGGAAAACCCTGACATAGTAGGATTCAACTTGGCCTTTCTCATCTGACAGCAGCACCGGCTGGTCAGCCAGTAACAGTGACACTCTGCTCCC
>JAPMOB010230006.1:0-16589 GCA_029875015.1 Lepomis gibbosus | reverse complement strand
TGTCATTGATAGCTAGACCATATGAGGTCACTTGTCACAAAACCCAAAACCTAGGTCACACAACAATAACACATTATCAACTTATGAAGGTGAATTTACACATCCATTCGGGATGCAGCAACATTAGCACTCAGAGGCATGTCTCTGCCCACCTGATGAATCCAAACACTTCTTCTTTTTTACCTCTGTTTTGGTCTCTCCTTTGTGGGCATGTGACGATACACTCAGCTGACAAGATGAGACAATAACCCAATATGGAGATCAGGAATATTTTAACACTATATTTTATTTTATCTTATTTCTTAGTATCAATAAAAAGTATTTCATCAGACAGGTGCATTTTGAAATGTTGTACACATTGTTCACGTCTTGTCTGTCACTCTGTCCCTGTTTATTGTTTCCATCGGGTATCCAAAATGCTCTGAAACGACAAACGATTTAAAAGTGGAGGTGGCATCTACTCTAATGTCACCCTCACACTCCGTCAAGCTGATATCATGAGTCAGCTTTTCACCTCGACGACAAATATCGTAGCACGAGATCTCGCCGCAGCCCTACATTTTTGTCTCTTTAGCTGCTAAACGCTCCGCTGTGTTCACTAACTTTAATGTTCGAGCTGCGAAGTTGAACCACGGTGCTAAAAAGCTCAGCGGAGCTGAGTGGGACTTTAGAGTCAGTGATATTTCTCCCAAGTATTGCACTTTTTTTGTACTTTTTGTTTTGTATTTTTAACATAACATACAGCAGAACAATAAAACCTTTATATAAATGCTATGGACGTTTTTGTCAGATCATCCAGTAAAAGGTGATCTCCTCCTACATATGCTGTATACACAATCCATTTTCTCAGTGTCTCGAAAATTTGTCAAGCTGTAAATTCAGCATGAAGGTTATTCTCTCCATCCCTTGAATAACATTTACAACATAAAACCAGTCGGTCTTCGTTGGAGGATCGGCCTGTAGCCATTTTTTAGTTAGTGCTTTTTTTCTGGCAGCTAGCAATAACTTCAGCAGGTATTTTTCTTTTACTGGTAAATTAATTAGGATGTTTGCCTAACATTACACATAGTTATTTAATCCATTGTTATTAAAAAAAATAATTACAGCAGCTTTTAACAGTTAATCCTACTGTTTTTATTAGTACAGTTTCTGACATGTTTGCCCCACCATGAGCAGATCTAACTGATTAAATATAAACTAAAACACATGTGGACTGCTCCGATTTCTCTTCTTGTCACAACTTTCATCCATTCAACCTTGAGTGGTAGAACATTTTTCCCCCAGTATTTATTCTGATAATTTATTTCCAGACAAGGTCAACTGAGTGAAGATGCACTCTCATTAATTATCTCTATAAATGATGCATGAGAAGAGTTCAATCAATCTGCTTAATTTCGCACCACGGTGCCGTAGAAACCACACACCATCAAACAGAACACATATCACATATAAGACACAAAATACACATGACAATAAAACCGCATAGTTAAAAGCTCATTAGGATCACCCTTTCTCAAAATGTACCACATTTGCCACAGGATTGAACAGTGCATCAGTTAGGCTGCTAACAAATGATTTCATTAGTTTATTCACATGTTATTTCTGTACCTCCTGTACATGCAGACTAAAAAAAGCTGAAAGTTTGAAAAGTTAATTTAAGACAAGTCGGGTGGCATTTGAGTGTCTTCTGAAAGTGCGAACAGACAAAGAAGTGAGCTTGTATGGCAATCAAGAGTGACAATCAATCATGTCTTTATTGCTGTAAAGCAACACCAAGGTTATATATGTTTTGTTGTCCGTTCAGGGTAAGATGCTACCACACAAATCGTACTGCATGTGAGAGTATTATCCCTGTATGGTCCTGGCCGCAGCCTCTAACACTGCAAAACCAGTGAGCTAAGAGAGCAGAGATCCAGCAGGAACACAAAGTGAAGAAGTCCTGGATCACCGTTCTAAATGATGGAATGATAAAACTGCAAACAGCTGCAATGTGTGCTGTTCAGGGGCACGTTCAGTCATTTGGAGGTTGTGGGCAAAATTAGGCGTCCTCATGTCCCATTTATGTTTATCAACTGCAAGCTGTGGCTACACAAAGTATGTATATGGATGCCACTTGGGGTCAATAATGGAACTTAATGTCACTCTCCTCACTTCTAACTGGGCTGCACCTGTTACACAAACCTATTTTGTTTGATATATTTCACCAGTTCAAGTTAAAACAATACTTGAAATATGTGTAATCACTGACTTCAAAGGGGCAGTGGATGCTTGAATAGAACAGAGCCATCATACTGAGCAACACCGATGCTTAGGCCTATAGACAATGTGGACGTACATCACACGTTCAGCTCAGCTACAACGCTGAGACAGGAATTGCTCACATTCAATAAAAAAAAAATAGGTTGAAACCTCGATTTAGCTTTTGTGTCATACTGAAACACATACTTCACAGCAAAGAGTATATGCTGGGTTTGTTTTTAATCCTATGCAGATGGACATACTACATAATATTAGATACTCTTATTTAAAGAGGTGGTATAATGCTTTTTAGCCCTTTTCTTCTCCTTTAATTCAATTCAATTCAATTTTATTTATATAGCGCCAAATCACAACAACAGTTATCTCACAGCGCTTTTTTGGATCTTAGACCGTACTCTGAAGCTATTTACAGAAGCCCAACAATTTCTTTCAAACTCCTTTATTGAGTTATATATTTTTTGTGCACGTTATAGGTTTTCAAAGTGAAAAAGCCCAAAGTCCAGCCCAAAGGGAGTTCCCATCTCCTACAGAAAACTCTGCTCTCAACTGAAAACAGCTCGTTTGTAGTCCGGCCTGTTTTTCCGCTTCCATGTCACAAGAAAACATGCGGCATAATACTTGCCAAGAGGTTAGTCCGACACGCGCTCAAAAGCACCGGTGGAAAAACACTCTGCAGCACACAGTGACAAGACATCCGCCTGCTGCCTCTCCACTCCCTTCCAAACACTAGCTACCCTCCAGGCATGTCAGTGGACATAAAGTTGTTACTGTGATGTAGAGACAGAGCTCAGTTAAAACTTTATGGATGGAAGATACTTTTGTTACAGATTAATAACTCACCACTCTGAAACTCTTGCTCCAGTCCATGTTGCTAAGCTGGTAAGGGGAAAATGTTAAGGTGAACTGAAGCCGTGTTTACTGGCTTCTCATGACCCGCCCTACTCTGCTTCTGATTGGCTAGAAGTCCTTAACTAGAAACTGTGCATGTGCAACTCCCAACAAAGATCTTGTAGAAGCAAAAAGAGGAGCTGCAGCAATGTGCAGTATGACAGAACTATGATGTTTAAAATAAAACCATAGAAACCTGTTCTGGTACAACTAAACTAAATAAAAAATGATTTTTTAAGAATAATATGAACACTTTTATATTTTCAATTAGTGTGGCTTCTGTGGCAATAACCTACTGTACATTTGCCTGATGGTATATTGGTATAAGCACCTCTAGTGATGCCAGACAGTTTGAATTGCAGCAAGTGAGTTTTGAACAGCCAGAAAACTCTGCAGCTGGCAGAGATTGCTGAGTCATTGTTGAGTCACTGGTATTGATCATGTCCCTCTCAACCCTGTTAGAGGTAATGTGGTCATTTTGTGCTATTGGGCAGGGAACACAAGAATAATCAAAGCTGTGATGACGCCTCTCTCTCTGCAATTACTGTGCCATTTCTTGAAGCCCAGGCTTACAATGACAGATATAGAAGAATCATGCTATGCCACTGTCTGTCATCTCGCTGAATACATCCAGCCTTCAACAACAAGCATGATGGAAGGTTACATTGCTGGAGAGAGTAAACTGATTTCAGTCTCTAGTTTTTCGTTCACTTGAAACACCTGCCAGTATTTCTGTGGGGAACCTCAATAATCCCTGCTGGACTCCCAGTCACTCAGCGACCTGCTACTGGGACTCAGCATGCCGCGCAACTTTGACCTTGCTAATGAAAACATATACTGTACACACTGCTCAGTACTGATGAATGGGTGATGTCAGGGCTGTGTCCTTCTGTCCAGCTCCAAATCTCACTGTGTTTCTCCGCTGTGCGGCATCTCCTTATGAATAAATTGTGACTGCATCCTGAGCACAGAGTGGCTTTTCTTGTTACCATGTAGGAGGAGGTTAAAAATTTTATGACTGCTAAATTATTCACACTGCCGTTAAATGACAAAAAAACATCCTGAAAAATATAATCTACTAGAAGAGGAAGATCAGTTGATTATTGGTGGGAGAGTGAAAATGTCAAAATTATCATAATTTGCTCTGTGGGCCTAGTGTCGGAGGACAGTTCTGTAATTGGCTTCCACACTGACGTACACACACTGGAGGAGATGGTTAAAATGCAGGGACATTGTCTGTGGTCACAATAGGTCTGTGTTCCCCCTCTCTGTGGAAAATGGAAGCCTCTGAAGGAAGATCACCACACATGAAACACTGGATGAATAGGTGGGCCGAGTGTCTCCTGCTTCACAGGCTTGTCCCTTTATTTTCATCCAAGTCCTCCAAATGTACATGGTCATCTCCCTCTAAAACAACACATGTGAGCGTTTTTCGATTTGACTCGCTCTTTCAACAGGACAGCACCGTTTGTCAGCTTCTTCCAAAATTGTTACATGCGACTGCCACAAAAGTGATTCTTAATTGTTAGCATTGGATGTAAGTCACGGGTGCAAAATTGTCTAATTTGAACTTAATTAGATCTTTGGCTGAGGCATTTAAACAAACAACACTTTTTTTTAATGAGGGCAGTCTCACTATGACATGACACACTGTCAAACTTCTTCTGTGTCCATGAATAGCAAATGATAGCTTTTAGAGCTACTGTTCTTTCTTCACTTCCTTGGTATTGCATACTTGGCACGTAACAGCTCTGACCCCACAATACTTTGATTAGGCTCCCAAACGGGGCCCATCTGTGATGTCCCCCCGGCTCTCATGCAGGTTCTGTCAACGTCACAGTAAACTAGCTCAACGTGCGTGGTCATACGGGGCGACAAACATGCCAGAACCTGTCGTGTCCAGTTTTTGGTGTTGTTGTAACACAGAGCTGTAATGAAGTCTGTCAGTATTATCATACCGTACTATTAATGTAAACTGAAAACATCCTGCAGCTGCTTCACAAAAAACAGCAGTTACTGAGAAGCAGCCGCAGGAAGTGAGAACTTAGTCAGCAACGAGGTTTAATAACTGACTAACTACTCGCTCAATAAAACCTGGTTCAATTCACTTCAATGTCATTTTATATAGCGCCATTTCATAACAGAAGATAACTCAATGCACTTTTAATATTGAGCAAGTCTAGACCATACTCTGTAATTTTATTTACAGAGCATGGTGCCATGAGCAAGAACAAACACAGTGTGGGACCCACAGTAATGGTTAATGGACTTCATTGATGAACACTAAACGGCGGGCACCTCCCATTCTAATGTGTGCAATAACATCTGTAATATTTTAGTTGGTCAATTTATGGGTATAATGAAGCTCACACAGGCACTATGGGCAGCATGTTGGGCATGTCGTGTTAGACAGCCTGCATCTCCTCGTATGCTGAGGAAATCAGTACTATAGTCACCTGTAGCCTGCTAAATATCAGTTGTGTGTGTGCGCAGAGCATTATCAGTGTGTTTGTGAATGTAGACATTTTATGTTTATGCGAGTTAAAGAGGGAACATGAATGTTTCCAGCGCCAGTCAGAGAACGTAAACATCAGATTTTACACAGAACTACCAGCCTAATGGAGTGTATGTGTGTGTGTGTGTGTGTGTGTGTGTGTGGTAGAAGAGAAAGAGAGACAGAGCGCCAGCTGCGGCAGTGTCGTGCCGAATTGTGCATGCACCTCGCGGGACATTAAGAATCATTTATCACCATTAATGACAAAGAATATTATAACATTTTCAAACAGTACTTGGAATAGATCCATGAGGAACCGTGACGTGCATGCAGTTTTCAGTGGGCATGCACGACTCTACAAGACCGGTGAATGTTAGGCGAGCGGAGCAGAGAGTAAAGGGTCAACAATAAGCCACAATAAAGCACAGAAACGATATGACAATCAGTTGACTATAGTTAACACTTGACAATTCTGATTGAACTATGAAACCCCTAAATAGTACTTATAATGATAGCAACAACTGTAACTCTAACTGTAGCAGCGAGTGTCCACCACAGGTCCAGACTCCAAAGCTCCAGAGCCAGAAACACCTGCAGAAGGAAACAGAAGGAGAAAGGAAAGGGACGAGAATGCAAAAAAGTACAGGAGAGGGAAGAAGTTGAGTTAGCAACATGCATTAAAGAGATAAGAATGCATACAGATGGTGAGAGGAGCTCAGTGCATCTGGGGGGAAGTCCCCTGGCCTATAGCAGCATAACTAAGGGATGGTTCAGGACTCACCTGAGTCAAAACTAACTATAAGCTTTATCAAAGAGGTTAAGTTTTAAGCCTACTCTTAAATGTGGAGACGTTGTCTGCCTCACAAACCCTTATCTCATCTGGGGCCTCTTGGTGGCCAAGTGGTCTGGAACATGAGTTTGTGTCTGGCTGCACAATGCAACAACAGAATTGAAACTGAAGACAAGGCTTATAATCAATGATTCAATGATGCATGTTTTACTCCTATGCTTGCTGCTTTACATTCAATAAATACGTTGTTATGATAATATATGTTCCTCATTAAAGGGATGTTTAGCCTGCTTCTAGTACTCAGAATCGCTGCCCATGTCTCTGATTAGTGGGCACAGATCTGGTGGTTTGCCCACTGACTATGCCTATGGAGAAACCTATCGGCTGAAAATGGCAGGATTAAAAATGAGGTGTGATCTTCCCAACGTGACAACATCCATGAAAAACAGTGGTAGAAAATTGCTGAAAGGATAGATGAGGTATAGCTGTACAAGTTGTTGTTAGTCAACTTATCTGCATAATTCTTTAATTATTATGAAAATAATTCCTCTACAGCAGCTTCTGTGTCAGCTGATAATGATATGGTACAAATATGTCATTTGCTTCAAATCAGTTAGCCAAAACAAATGTATTAATGAAGGCATACATTAAGATCCAATTACTCCCTGTTTGGCGCAGGTCAAACAACATTTTAATTAAATGAATCCCCTGGAGTGCTGCAATTACAAATACTTTGTCCCTGACGAGTAAACAAAAATGTATTTTAAATTAACATACTTTCACAACATAAGAAATGTTTTTTTTTTTAAAGTATAGGATTTTCAACATTGATTTAGCTTATCAGTTTATTTCAAGTCAGCAGGGGGGGTCAAACCAATTTCCAAATCAAAAGGATTTCTAAAGGAATAACATTCATACACACAAACTTTTTTGGCAATTTAGGGAAACTGCTTGATAACTTATGTGCGAAGAAGGAATTGGGGACCAACAACCAAATATGAACCAAATATGATCATTCAAAAAGGATTGGCCAACTTTAGATGGCAATAGTCAGAGGTGAATTTGTACACTGGCTGTGGTAACCAACTCTTACCACAATATTATACACAATTATAATAGGATTTATGTATCTTTAGCATAGATCAATAATCAATAACTTTAGCAAATAAATCACTTAACTATTCTAAGTAACAACAGAACAAAGCATTCAAAACCTACAACCAATCAGATTGTGTGTATGCGTGTGTGTGTGTGTGTATGTGAGACACAGTAGGAGGAGAGACTGGGAGGGAGGGGGGTGGATGCTACCACGTGGGTGCTTCATGGATCTGGTTCAGAAAGGTTTAAGGCAGATTTTGGAATCAGAATGGCGGACGCTTTCTCTATCAGAAACTACAAAAACGCTAGGCTGACGCGGGTCACAGTTCAGGCAGAGGTCAGGTGGCGTGTTTGGGGTTAGTAAACAGAAAGGAGGAGAAGAAAGGAACAAAGCAGTTTTACAAGATCCTGGTTTGCTGCAGAGAGACACAATATAGCACAATCTGTCATACAGCTAGTGAACGTTTATTCAGAAGTGGGTGCTGGCTTTGTTTGGATAGACTGTGCTATTGTGTCTGCACTTAGAAAGCAGGAGCTAACACCAGAAATCCTAATTACTGTTGCATTAACAGCTACAACTTTATCAAACAGGAACCGGTAGTGAACTTCACATTCAGCAGCCGTGTTACTGGACTTGATAAAAATACTTACAAACACAGTAATAGGAACACAGCGGTTGCGGCCTAGCGGTGTGACACTTGACAAAATTAATGTGCGTAGCATGGCACAAACACACACCAATAAAATAAGACACGGCGGTCTTTTAAATTTAAAAATTCAGCACATGAAGCTCGCTCGAGTTACAATGAGACAGTCCTCCTCTGCCAAGACGTACAAGCCTCGTCGGTTCCTTTAGCAAATCCAGCAGTCTTCTCTCAGCTCAGTTCTGATGGTTCGCCAGCAGTTTCAATGGTGCAGCTGATTCTTCGGCGGCAGCAACAGGAATCAGTGGGATTAATGTAATGTTGCGAAGGTAATGCACAGAAGTTGTCTTCTTCTTCGGGGGGCAGGCGGCCAAGCCATTGGAGTTAAGCACGGAGTTTATCTGTATTCTTCTGCAGGCGGGAGATCCGTTGCGTTGTACACAATTTTTCTCAGGATCCAAAAATAAAATGTGTTCTCACAAAGGTAAAAAGAGAGGTAAAATTGAAAACCAGAGCAGCTCGTCCTGAGTTAAAGTCTTTGTTCAGGCATTTAGGAGTGGTGACAAGGCTGGGTGTAGGGCGTTAAAGTACAGGTTTAGCAGTGAGGTGCAAGAAGTAAATGACTGTACTGAGAGAGGCTACAACACCAGTTCTCTGCAAACGACACCACTTCTGTCTGGAGGGGGTTCAGACTGCCAAATGAGCTGAACCAGTTCTACTGCCGCTTTGAGAGTCAATTGGAAACCATCCCCCATGACTCCTCCGCTCAGCTTCAGCCTCAGTCCACCACTTCCTCCCCTCCCTCTTCAGAGCTTGCCAGCTCCACCCCCTCCCCTCCTCTCTCCATCACAGAGAGGAAAGTAAACAGTCTTTTCAGGAGGCAGAAACCCCGCAAAGCAGCTGGGCCGGAATCTGTCTCTCTGTCTACGATGTTCACAGACATCTTTAACACTCACTGGAGACATGCCATGTGCCAGCCTGCTCTAAAGCCTCCACTGTCATCCCTGTCCCCAAGAAACCAAGGACCACTGAGCGACTGCAGACCAGTCGCCCTGACCTCTGTGGTTATGAAGTCCTTCGAATGCCTTGTGTTGTCCCACCTAAAATCCATCACAGAGCCACTCCTGGACCCCCTGCAGTTTGCCTACAGATCCAACAGGTCTGTAGATGATGCAGTAAACATGGCCCTTCATTACATCTTCCAGCACCTAGACTCCCCAGGAACCTATGCCAGGATCCTGTTTCTGGACTTCAGCTCTGCTTTTAACACCATCACCTGCTGCAGGACAAGCTCTCTCAGCTGAATGTGCCTGACTCCACCTGCAGGTGGATCACTGACTTCCTGACGAACAGGAAGCAACACGTAAAGCTGGGAAAACATATCTCTGATTCCAGGACCATCAGCACCGCTTCCCCTCAAGACTGCGTTCTTTCCCCCTTCTCTTCTCACTGTACACCAACAGCTGCACCTCCTGTCACCAGTCTGTCAAGCTCCTGAAGTTTGCGAATGACACCACCCTCATTGGGCTCATCTCTGGTGGGGGATCGACCATCTGGTGACCTGGTGCAGGCAGAACAGTCTGGAGCTCAACGCTCAGAAGACAGTGGAGATGGTTGTGGATTTTAGAAAGAGCCTAGCCCCAACCTCTCCCATTATCCTGTGTGACTCCCCAGTCACCACTGTGGACTCCTTCCGCTTCCTGGGCACCATCATCTCCCAGGAACTCAAGTGGGAGCAGAACATCACCTCCATCACCAAGAAGGCCCAGCAGAGGATGTAGTTCCTGGGGCAGCTGAAGAAGTTCACCCTGCCAAAGACAATGATGGTGCACTTCTATACTGCCATCACTGAGTCCATCCTCACCTCCTCCATCACCATCTGGTACGCTGCTGCCACTGCCAGGAACAAGGGCAGGCTGCAGCGCATCATTCGCTCTGCAGAGCTCTCCTTCACTTCTGGACCTGTACGCCTCCAGGACTCTGAGGGTAGCAGGAAAGATTGCAGCTGACTCCTCTCACCCTGGACACAAACTGTGACAACTAGCCTCATTAACATGGCCCGGGTCCTCTACTGACTCCCCCCTTGTAATGATACAAATGTCTCTGCACATGTAAATACTGCTTCTTCTCGTGCGCACATATTTGTTGTTGATTGTTGATCTTTGGTGTTGGAAATTTTTATGTTGTCAGTTTCAGTTGACTGTATGTTTGTCTAAGTGTAGCACCTTATCACCACTGCAAATTCCTCGTATGTGTAAAACACAACTTGGCAATAAAGCTCCTTCTGATTCTGATTTTGTTTTAGACAGGCAGCGGGCCAGGCTTTGGGCTGGGGCGCTTTGTCTTTGTACTCCTGGATGTGAGGCCCAACACCTGGTAGCATGTAATGCTTGCTATTTCTTCCGTAAAAGTGTTAAGTTTTAACCCAGATAACACTAGAGGAAATGTCAAAGGGTTACTGATATGTGAGCATTCACTCTCTGGGGATGTGAATACTAATCTGAAACTAAACATCTGAACAGTACTCATCAGGTCACAGAAAAACACAGGACCACTGAACTCTTATTTGAATGTAAACAACTACGATAGCTTGTATCGAATTGAATTGCAGGCAATTGTGCTGATGACTGGCACATCGTGTAGCCAATAAAATTCTGGAAATAACGGTATCCAGCTTGATGTAGGAAGTTCATGATATACCAGCAAAAAAACATGTCTGCGCCGAGCTACCGGCTGATACGGAGCTAGCTACGCAGCTAATAAGTCCCAGCTATTGTTGTCTGCATGCATTTGTTAGCAAGCTTTTTCAAGCGGAAATAAAAAATATATTAATTTTAGTGTGTTTAAACTTATATTAATCAATTCCAGTAGCACTTAATATCATTCTGACTTTTGGGTTAAACACTCCAGAGTGTTATCTTTCAGAGAAGCCTAAAACCATGCATATACTCCAAATGGTTCAAGAACTACATTCAATTTACTTTGGATTTGCCTTGAATAAGTGTTTTGCATGAATTTTACAGATATGTTAAAATGATCTTTTCCTAACATTAACCATACTATAAAATGTGCAGATGTTGAAGAGATGTAGAATTTATGGGTATACCCGATGGTGACATCCAGAAAAGCTCCAGGAGGCATATCAGTTAAATGCCCTAACTGACTATTTTCCGTGGAAAGAAGCAATGGGTCAACTCTGAGCCACTTTTGAATGCTTGACCTACTCACCATATCCCTGAGGATGAACCCAGACGTCCTATGTAGGAATTGGATTTAGGCTTACATCCTCAATTACTTTCCTCCATACACTGCCCAACGCTCACGACCATGGCTGAGGGTAGGAACATAGATTTAGACATAGACAGTACAATGCTGGCATCCTTGTCGACACTGCACCAATCCACCAGTTGATCCCAACGATCCATCTTATTCTTTGATCCTGACTTTAACTTCTTATCAAATCAGTTCAGAAGAACCTCTCTGATGGTCAATGCCTTGTTCATTGTTCATTAGATGCAAAACCAAACCAACTCCATCATATCTAAGGTGGATGACACTGACTGGACCAGATTTAATAAAAGGCTAATATTGGCCCCAAATAGCACTGCTGGTACAAATACACCCAGGGACCGGTGTGAACACTCTCCCCTGCCGACATGGCTGTTTGTCTAACTGTGGGAGGAGTAATTGAGTTTAAGCATTAGGCAGAGCAGTGGGAGACAGTGTAATATGTAACAGGATAAAGGAGGAGGGAGCGTTTTTACCCCTGTGGGCTGAATCTTCAGACTCCTCCACTCCTCGAGCCACTATTTTGATGAAATTAACAATCCTCTTCACCCATCTTGCCCTCCATCCTCCAGCTCTCCCTGTCCTAAAGAGATTAGACCACTTCAGGAACATTATTCAGATTGTTTATCACTCTCAGCTCCAATTGAAATGAAGTGGATTCTGTTACACTGAGGGCTTCTGCAGAGATCTGGATAACACTTTTCGCTGCCTCTCCTCTTATCTCAGTATTATTAGCTCATATTTTGCCAAGTTTGTACCGATTTATATGTTTTTGTGACTCCTTAAATGATATTTTGTTTCATTGTTTATTTTCCTCAGTTTTCTCTCCTGATTATCGTTTCATCTTAACCATTTCAAACTTCAGTTCTAAGTTCAGATGTAACCTGTGAAACTAGTAAGATGATCAGGCAGGCTTTCATTTTCAAATAGTATGTCTGTACAAATTACTCAGTGACTACTCAACTCATTTGGTAGTGATTTAGTATACCATGGCCATGATCAAATGATTTGCCACAGCTTTGTGTATTAGATGGAATGAGGCTTTGTTTTAGTTCATTTTCCTCTCCATAATGTTTTCTATTTACTACCTGTTCTGAGCTGTGTCCTCATGCTGCCATCACACTGACCGAGGTTGCACTTCCTTTAATCTTGGTAAAGTGTACTTCAAGGTTCAGTTTGTAAGTTTTAGTGGCATCTAGTGGTGAGGGTTGTGAATTGCAACAAATGGCTCATTTTTACATGCTTATTTACAGCATCAAACAATACAATGTAAATTGCAATAGGCTGCATATTAACTCATTGGGACAAAACTTGTGGTTCTGTGTAAAATCAGAGTATCCTCGTTTTGCTGCGAAGCCTCGACTGTGAGATTGACAGTCGAATCAGGCTCCGCCCATCAAAGCATCAAATCTTCGACTATTCGGGGTCAGCTCTAATTGTCAGGTTTAGATCTGATGCTTTATTTGATGCCTCTTTGTGCTTGTATGTTGTTCCTCAAATATAAGTCGCTTCAGATAAAAGCGTCTGCTGAAAGAGTAAATGTAAATGTAAAGGTGTGGCAAAGTCTCTTTCGGTTGGATCTCTGGTTGCTCTAGACCATTATGGTAGTGCTACAAATTAATGAGCAAGCCTGTTTCACAGCAGTGTGGGACTTTTGAATCAGTGTGATGAAGTGAATTGATTTTTCAGGTGTTTAATCAATTGGATGGCCAAAAACATTTCAAAAACAACAAAAACATTTCCCCGCTGGCTATATATCGATTTTGTTATATTTAGTATCTATAATTTCTCAATGGAATAAATATGTTATCGCAATTTATATCAACATTAACACATTATTACATACAGTACACAGAGATAGAAGATTTATTTCATACTACCTAGGGGTGGATATCAGTGCACTGTAAATCGTTCACCAGCAGTCCGCTATTGCTTAATCAGGGTCATTTTGGAATTTCATCGCTCACCTACTTAAAGTATATTTGCGCAACAAAGTTCAATTGTGTACCCATGCTCCTGACGCCTCCATCATTATCCATCATTATCATTATATAAGCGTTGCTGTCTATAATGTGAGTGTCTGACAGAACAAAGTTTACTGGGTGCCTGGCCTTAGAATCGTGCCGTGGACATATAGCAATTTCACTCAGAGTGAAAAATCTACAGCATGCTCCTTGAATGCTCTCAAGAGCACCCTTTGATGATATTCAGCCACCTGCATATCATGTGCAGTATGCTGGAATTAGATCAAAATAGTTTCCTTCCACAAAGGCCATCAAATGCAGGAACAAAATCCATTCATGTGATGCTGATAACACCAATGGCTACTCGCAGCCTTTCATGTAGATTAATTTCGTCACATCCATTGTTAATTAGCGGAGATTGGGGAGAAGCCGTGATTATCAAATGAGCTTAGAGTATTTAGCTGGGACTAATCCCTGGCTTCCCTTGTTTATGGGATTTGATGAGAAAGACAGCGGTGAGTCAGCTGGAGAGGTGACAGAACAACTGGATTTACACAGCAAACCTACATGCAGGGCACAGCTGAAACAGATTAAACCTGATTCGAATCACTGTGCTTCCTCACTGGCATTAGTGAACACAGTCAAGAAGAAACACATCACATTATGATGCAAGGCCTGTGTTTCAAGCCAGCATTCGGGCTCCTCTGTGCCGTCCTCAGAAGTCAGAAGTTAGAGAAAGACCACTGGATTGTTATTTTAATTCAGGCCATAGGAGTATAAGGTTCCAAGGGTATTTACCTATTCTGAAGCATTCACTTTTCAATAGTCCAACTCTGTGACTCATTCCTGTTTCCTCAACACCCATGCATTTCAGATCTTCAAAAATCCATAAAATGTCTTGCAGCCAGCGAGGCAATGCCCTTTTTATGATGCCTATTGAGTCTTTACTTAAATCTACATCATTCAAGGTTGGATTACGTATGAGCTATGATCAGTAAACACCATGTTTTTGTAAGATGTGCATGATTTGTTTTCTTAAATAAAGAAATGACTGCTTATAGATACTTTACATTTGCTTTTAACAGACAGTGACAGTGGGTTCTCTGGCATGTATGGTCTGTGGATTATGTTTCAAAACTACAAATTCTCCCAAGTTTCCCAAGAAAGGCAGTTTTCAAAATTCTACTTCTTTTCTTTATATTTCAAATCTAATATCCCAACTCGGAAATTAGATGCAGCATTATGTATTCAGTTGACTTTTTTGTCTAAAGAAAGGCATTGAAAGGGGTCACCCATGGGCAGATTATGAAACAACCAGCCCCTGGACACAGACATGTTGCCCCCCGCGCTCTCCCACGAGACTACTTTTTGTAGTCGTTGTGTGCTTGACATCATTTTGCACCTCTAGTCACTGAGTATGGAATGGACAGACTGAACGATTGACAGACCATCTGACAAGATTTGCATACCTCCTGCTGCATACAGGCTACTTTGTGGAATCTGGTCCAAATGTCTAAATAGCACCAACTATGCTGGGGTTTCCCATCAGTGTATATCCACACCTACACTACTCAGTCCAGTGTTGACATCCCAGATGGGCCAGAGAGGAGCTGTGCTGTCGCCATGCTGCGTAATGTACAGTACGTTGCTGTAGATTAGTATCTGTTTCATTGCCGTTTTTTTTATCTCGAGCTGTTCCCTTCCATCTGCTGCAGCAGGCTCTAGGGTGTCGCCTCGTCACAGTCGAGCTGCTTGATTGGCTGTTCCTGGGTGATGGACAGTCTTGCAGTTGAGCAGATGGCACCCTGCTGAACTGGCAAGCTACTGCAGTTTCCTCAGAATGGTTTTGTTGTGTGTTTTACTTCATCCTTAACTTTGGGGAGAAAAAATTTATTTTCAGCATGTTTAATTGATTTGGTTAATTTCTTCTTCACATCTGCAAGAACCTTTTCCAGAAAGCTGTGTTGGACAGTCATGCACCACTATTAAAAATAATCAGCATGAATAACACCAAAACACAAGGTGAGATAGCTGTCCATGACTCCTAACTGAAGCTTTTTTTTGTTATGTTGCATGCAGGTTAATAGTGTTTTAGTACTCGAAACCGGTCTCGGTCTGGAGACCGGTCTTAAGACCACTTTTTGATAGTCTTGTCCTGGTCTCGGACATTGAGGATTTTTTTTCCAAGACCATAACTTTGGGAATATCAATAAATTGCTTTTGCATTGTCTGATTTATTTGTTAACATCCTAACTTTGATTGGATGTAAAACTTATTGCTTCAAATGCAACCTATAACCGTAATATGTGTTGTTACCGTTTACGACTCTTCGCGATGGTAAGCATGGAAAAGGAGTGTTGAATAAAGATAGTTAAGTTTATTTCAGCTCTTAGTGTTTGTTTAATTGGAATATAAGTACCTATGATCTCGTTCCACATTTTATTGTGTGTCATGTAATGTGGGGTAACTGGTCTTGGTCTCGACTGGTCTTAGCCCCTAAAAGTGTTGTCTCGGTCTCGATAAACTCTGGTCTTGATCTTGACTTGGTCGCGGTTTGGGCGGTCTTGACCACAACACTAAAAGGTTAAAGGCAACTAGCACCTCCTAGTGGTAACTTTAAGACTGCTCTAAGCTAAATTCCGTTGCTGGACATTGCTTTAGTGGTTATTTGGGGTCACATGGGGGACGGGGGGTCTTAGTTCAGACCAGACATTTTGCAATGAGAATGGGACAATAAGGTGCTTGAAAACATCTTTGTTTGTAATCTTTGGCATCCACCTGTATTGAATGTTGAAAAAGTTGTGATTGTGAGTTATATTACATGTTTCATCTTTATGGATATATTCATGCATATTTTGTTGAATTATTTTATATTTGGTGAGTCTGATAACTAGATAGCTAACTACATCATTTTTTTGCCATGTGTAGAACAGCCATCTGTTTATCACATTTCTACCCTTTTTAGATACATTATTAACATATTCTGTGTGTTTGCTCTTAGTTTCACAGAGCTGTTGGAAAACACAGTAAAAAGGCAAGTTGATGAAGACAAACAAGTAAACAGCTCTTAACTTTACTTCTACTTCTCACTTATAATTTCAAGGTTAAGCGTGTAAGATTTAGTAGCACCTAACAGTGAGGTTGGCAATTGCAACCAACTGTCT
>JAPMOB010230003.1:0-15331 GCA_029875015.1 Lepomis gibbosus | reverse complement strand
ATGCAACATTTCACCTTTACTTATAATGTGGCATATTTAAAGTGTAGTGTAGGGTAGTTTGTACATATTTTGTCTTTGTGCCTGGATTTTAACCTGAAATGTTCCTTTTTATTCTTTTAGTGGCAGAGGTCAATCTGAACTTTCTTTATCCTCCATCTGGATGATGAAGACCATTTGTTCCTTGTTCCTTGCATGTTTGCCACTGCAAAACGTGCAAAAATAAATTGGGGAATTTACCCTGATATTAACAGGCAGAAAACGCAGCAGAAGGGAAAAGCGTTTTGATTAGCCTACTTTTCAAAACAGACGAATTAGAGGAATAGCCTAATGATGAAATGAAACATTAAAAATATTACGACACTCTACAACAGCCTACCGTCCTTGTAGGTATAGTATCTCTGAACAACAAAGACTGAGGAGAAGAGCGATGTGTGCGTGTGTGTCTGTGCGTGTGTGGTGGTGGGGCGTGGGGGTGGGGGTGGGATTGGGGGGCAGGATAAGTGGCCACTGTTGTTGAAGACACTTTAGGAGTTCACAATGTTGTCTGTAACAGCCTCCCGGTGTTTCGATCTGTTTGTCGTTTTGTCTATTCTGTTTCCGTTTATCCACGCGAACCGGATTATCACAGACACACCGGACCACCCGAAGTCCACCACCACGACCGGTAAACACACCGAGCACGAGTTTAGTGTCCTCGAGGGAAACTTTTCTAAACGAGACCTTGAAGGCTAGTGCAGGATGGGCTTCATCAAGTTGGGCACATTTTGACCGCTAAACAGAATTTAAACGTTTTTCTTGATGTAGGTTAAGTTATCCTATAGCAAGTCAGTTTAAGAGATTACAATTTTATAACTGGAAGTTTTTATTTTGTTTGCGATCAGGTGGTATTGCTTTAGGCTATAGACTCAAGTGGGCTTTTTTAGCTGTCCAAGTCCATCTGGCAATGCACCAACAGCCTAACTTTTCTGCATCACTGCATGCTGTGCTAACGTTTGGCATCCTCTTAAGAAATTACCATTTTTATGGTACTTTCCCAAACACGCGGCGAAAAAATTAAATCCATTACTGGGAGCAGAGACCATAGCCTACTCTTTGAAATTTTGGTGAAATGTACTCAGATATAGTTAAGTAACATGGATTAAAATAAGTGTATTTGGTGCTCAACAGATCTAAGTCTAGTCTAGTTATCTTCAATCTGCCCTCCACATTATTATTCAACCTCTTTATCTATAAACAGGATATAGGCTATGCTAAAAATAAATGGTTCACAACACATTATAATGTAGAAGAAATGTAAGGACACTTTTGGTGTGTATTAATCTTTAACAATTACAGCTTTTGTACATTCATTATCTATTTATACTTGCATGTTTAGTGCTTATTTACTAATAATTTCTTGATAACTTTTTACTCACCAGGGTATTATTTATGGGGAATATATTGATATAGGCCTAAATCATCCTGAGTTTTTAATAGCATGTTTTTGCACATTAACAGATCATCTGGGCATTTTAAACTCTGTTTTTAGGGATTCTTGCTCCCTAGATATGTGACAAAAATATTGTTTTGGGTGCGACCCTTCAGTTGTTGAATTGTGAATGAAACAGTGACAGACTGTATGAACCAATGCTCTCACACACACACTCAAACATCCCGCCAACACATTTGCATTCCGTAGCTATAGCGACGGCAATAGAGGTATAGTAGCCTAAATGAGTGTTTTCTGTTTTCTTCCAGGGCTTGGGGTGAAGGAGCACTCACAGATTGTTGCCCAGCACAATAGGTTGCGCAGCCGGGTCAAACCCATGGCAGCTAACATGCAAAAAATGGTTTGTGGCATCTATTGTCCGTTTCTTCTGTTTGGGCTTGAATGGTATGAAAGCTCTCACCTAAATGCGAATTTAAGGCAGTTTAACATTATCCAATCACAGCAGAAACAGTAGCAACATAGTCACACACAAAATCTATGGTCCTCCCACAGTGACCAGGAAGGACACGTGAGATCATTTGCTTTGGTCCCTGTGCACTTATACAGTTAAAAATATTCCTTTTCAAAAGTGGAGTCACTAAACAAAGGCATGGATATAAAAGGTTTTTTCATTGAGCTGTCTTCCTCTGAAGTGCTGATAGTCTCAACAGTGTGAAATAGTGGTGTGAGTGCACAATTCGTTCTGCTGCAGTGAGCTGAGTGATACTGTGGACAGTTCAAAATCTATTAGTTGTGTGTAGTCTTGAAATGACACCAATGAATCTATTTTTTTACCAGAATAAGAATAAAACTAAGCAACATTTCTTAATACTAATAATCAACACATAGGGTTAAAATACTATGCACAAAATGCCTATACAGTGACATACTGATAAAACAGTAAGATGGTCATGGTGGTGTTGCTGAATGTGCTGCAATTCTTAATATTAATTTTTGACTCAGGTTGTTCTAATCTGTCTCTCTGCAAAACACCCCAGCTAAATCCTCTCCCTATCTCATTCCATCTATTGCTATGGCGTACAGCGCTTATCTGCACAACTGTCTTGCCTGCATGTGATTATGACTAAGAGGTAACGATGGATTATGAGACTCACAATGTACTAGATATCCTCTGGGCCTAATATGAGCTTTGTGCCAGGGCAAACTGTCACTTTGTCATAGATTACATCCTCAAAGCCACCCGCACAGACTTTCTTCGACACTCTTCAGCCTCCGAGAACTGTTCTCAACTGATAAGGCCGTAATGAGAAAAAGAGGATGTGGATAATCATTCTGCATTCACAACTTTGGTATTACAGGTAATTTGCCTGAGAAAACCCTCAGAGGAAGATTTGCAGAGCTGAAGAGGCATATTAAAGAGCTTTACTGATAACGTTAAAAGGCTCAAAGCTTCGGCTGTGTTTGTGAATATCTGAATAAGGATTTTTTTTTCTCACACAAGAACGAAGCAGTGAGCATTGTGGTGAGATTGTGTTGAAGTGATTATAATATAGTCCTTTAGGCTTTGCTCTCAGGGTGAGATAAAATACCAATATTTTAGGAATGAATGATGCTCCTCCCTTTCTTACCCTATATCGTGTCTGCGGGATTTCTTTGCACTCTTGAAGCTAAGAAGTATTATGAGGTCATATTGTCGCTCTCAAAGACATAAATTAAAGTTCAGTGTTTACTTTTGACATGTAAACCTTGACCTCTGTTTGCGAGATTGTATCTCATTAACCTCATACATGTTAACACATCTAGACATGCAGACCTTCACAGCAAAATTATTAATTATTTATTCAGCTGCATTTCTTGGTGATGCCTCAAAGAAAGCAAAACATAGATGTTTTTTTGTGAGACACCCAAATCCCTCAGCTGATACAACATGACATCCTTTAAAATGAAATGTCTTAAATGAAATATTGCCCAGTGACCTTCTACCCCTCTGGTGGCATCAAAGTGTGAGCCGGTGACTTCAGCCTGCCGACATCAGAGGGCAGAGTGAACAATGAACTCAAGGGAGCTCAGCCTTTCTACACCACACATCAGTGTCATACCTTTGATGTCTATCTTCTATACTCTATCTAACCATGGAGAAAAGTTGTTGAACATAAGACAATAGATTATTCAGAGGTTCCACCTTTAATAGAATGCGCAGACAGGAAAATGTGAAATACAAACAGGATCCTGTCACTTAAGCTAAGACAACAGCTACAGGCTGTCAAGCGTTGCTTCTTTAACCGGAATGAAAGTCTAATTTACCAAGGGAGGGTACCACTTTCTAATTTGGCTAAAAAGTAATCACACGAAAGCGATGTTTTACTTAAGTAATGCACCCAATAAAGCATTAGCAAATCATTTATTAACCTCTGATGAAGTCATTTTTTGCAACTTGAAAATTAAATTACAGATGTGGTAATTCAAAACGATAATGATTCCGCTTCAGTTCACTCAACTTCACTCATTTTTTAAATTTCATTCGTTCATTATATTTTTTCTACAACGTCTCATGCAGAGATTGAATCTGCAACTCCCCACATGTGATTGCCTTTCCTAATAGTGAAAGAACCTGAAGTGATGATTGTACTACAGCAAATATGACCGAGTGATTGCGGAATGTTTATATGAAAACCAGTTATTTATTTAAAATCTTGGAAAACGTTCTGCTTAGTGAACGTATTTATACCAGTGTAGCACACAATGAGTGTCAGTCTGTCCCTGCCATGCAACAGGCAGAGTGTCTCCCTGCCTCTGTGACTGGCTCTGACTCCTGAAAAGGATTAAGTGGGTACAAAAAATCATGTACTACTAGGAATGACCTTCATGCCAAGGAGTTTCTCTTTCATCCAATTTTAATCAGTAACCACAAAGTACAATATGACCTTTATTTCAGGTTTAAGGTGGAGCTCCAAGTCCATCAGACCCCATTAATATATTTTCATAATTAAATAAGTTGATGATGAATATTTCTTGTTGGTAACTATGTAATTGAAAATTAATTATTCAGTTTACTAAATAATAAATTATTCATTATTCATGTAAAATTAAATTATGTATCTCTGGGTTGTCTGTAAAACATCTAGAAAGGTTTTGTGGGCTTCTGACAGACATGAGGCACCAGACTGATGACCTGTGACAAGGTCGCCTGCCAACCTCTAATATTAATAGTCAACTCTGAAAGAACAGTGTATAGTAAATGTAATCTGGGGGTTTGTTATAAATTTTGCAAACTGTGGGGGAAGAGTTGAAAAGCTTTTTTGTTTTTTTATAGATCTGCTTTAAAATCATATAAAGCAATTCAGTCAAAAGACAGATACAGTCCTGTGAAGCTTCTTCTGACTGCAGTCACTGTGCTTGTTAGCAGTACACCTCCCCTGTGTGCAAGATACTGCCAAAGAATGCTAAAAAATAACACAATTATATTTTCCATGAGCAATTTTACTGTAATTGTTAAAATTGAGTAATGATACTATTAAATGTTGCTATTGTCTTTTTAGGAGTGGAATGAGACGTTGGCCTTACTTGCAAAGGAGAGGGCAACATCGTGTCAGACAGCCCCCTACACTGAGCACCCCTCATCTTTCAGTCACATTGGCTGGAACACACACCTTTCTGCTTATGGTGTCGCCTCATTTTCTGACGTCATTCAGTCTTGGTTTGAGGAAGGGAAAGATTTTCTCTACTTAAGTGGGCATTGTAGAGAGAATGCCACCTGTCACCACTATACGCAGGTATTAACAAGCAGAACTGTATCTACGTTTATGTGGAGTTGTACTTTTACACCTCATAGTAACTGTTTTTATTTTAAATGTGCTGATGTGTCTCAACTGTCTGTTGTGTAGTTGGTGTGGGCCACTTCCAGTCATGTGGGCTGTGCCAGCCAGCTGTGTCTGAGAGAGGGAGACCTCTGGGAGATATTTGTCTGTGCATATTACCCTGGGTAACATTTACACTCCTCTACATTTTGTCTCATTGCGTGCCTCTTAGTATATGTGCTCTGCATTATATATTTGTGTTGCTGCAGGGGTAACTGGGAGGTGAATGGTTGGCTGGTGATGCCCTACAAGAAAGGGCTGTACTGCTCTCTTTGCACCTCTTCCATGTCTGGTTGCTTTAGACTGTGGGACCATGTAGGTGGATTATGTGGTAAGACAATAAATAATATGGTCTATATTTTTTTTTTTTGCTACAAAAATATATTTAATTCAAAATATATTTCTGAGGGAGCTTGTAGTGAGCTTTTTGCTATAAGAAGTAATGGGTTTCATTTAGGCATTGCACAAGGATTAAACATAAAACCTTGAAACAGACATGCATGTCATTATCTTTGCATTTTTAACAGATTAAAATGGAAGTTTTAATTTTCTATTACTATTGTCTACCATAAATGTTATGTTTAGTTTAATTTGCAAGCATTGCAAATTAAGTCCAAATAACAAAGATGTGCACATGCTTTAGTTCTGCTTAAGAAATCATTTGTTCACTGTTTCTACCAGCTGATTTCTATGCAGGTTTGTTATTGATTAAGTGTTTTGAGTGTTTCAACCCTATTCTGCTTATATCATTTGACTAGAAATCACAGTGCTTCTGCAATAATGTTGACAGCTGATTTGGGCAAAAATGATCAGATGTGCATTTTTCAGATGTTCATTTTGGCGACGTGCATGTTTGTGCCTGTGTTTATGTGTGTTTTTTCTCTCAGAGATTCCAAGGAATCCGTGTCGTATGAGCTGTGGCCAGCATGGCCATCTTAACATCTCATCCTGCAAGTGCAAGTGTGACCCTGGCTTCACCGGACGCCTCTGTCAGGGTACCAGTTGTTAATATCAAGTGTAGTAGTATCAAGATAGTATAAATATTGGTATCATAAAATTGATCTGTTCTCTTATCTTAGTATTTTAACATTCAATGTAGAGAGACATATTTCACTGTACTGTAAGCATCTGTTTTTCAGTGCGGTGCAGTGTGCAGTGTGTACACGGTCGTTTCAAAGAAGAAGAATGCTCTTGCTTGTGTGATGTCGGCTATGGTGGTGCTGAGTGTGCTGGCAAGTGCAGTGTTCTTTTAGTATATGCCTCTTTGTGTTTTCATACACCTCAGCAATTCACACTCTGAGACACAGATTGACTTAAAATTCAAAAGCATGCCCATACTGAGAAAATTCATCTAGTTGCTGCTACATTCTGTATTTATCTTGAGGGATGCAGAGTCTGGTAACATGATGAAAAGGTGGTGAAAACATGGTGAAAGCACCAAGAATGTTTACATGTTAAATCAAGACCATTAGTGGTTATGTAATGTACAGTATATATCAAGTAGATGTGGCACAGTTCAATTATTTACTCAGTGTGAATTGTCTCTGTATTTCTGTGCATTCATGTTTTCTGGCTAAATAGGCCACACAACCATTTCAAGTTGATTTAGGTTTCTGACTATAATTCTGCAAATTTTATACATACATTTTTTGCATTTACAACTGTACTGTCTTAAAGGATTACATTATTTCTAAATGTGTTCTTTGAAGATGAGCCATGATGGATGGTCAACATCATTATTGTTCTTTTCAGTGTATTTTGGTGGCCTATGTTTCAACAGAGAAAGTGCAGTTTCCCTTCAAGCGCTGTGATGTGATGATAGATGGTAATTGCTTCATAGTGTCTTCAGAAGCTGATACATACTATGGAGCCAGGAGTCACTGTCAGGTGAGAGACAGGTGTGTGTTGCCCACTGAGAGAGTGAGACAAGCAGTGGTTCTCAGACTTTTACTGCCACGCCCCCCTAAATATAGCCTTGCTTGCATCAAAGCCCCTTTTCTTTGTTTATGCCCAGACATAAATCACATTCATGCAACTTTAGGTCTGCTCAACATTCATGCAGAGCCCCGTCCCCCCAGTTTGATAACCACTACTCTACAGCCATAGTACATCATAGAAATTTACATGTAAGAGCTTTAATTCTGCTTTCAGTGTAGCCATTTCTTTTGTTTAAATCACCAGGAACGAGGGGGCATTCTAGCTCACATCCAAAATCAGAAGGTTCAGGACATCCTGGCATTTTATCTCAGTCAACTGGAGACAACTAACGAGGTCACCAACGCTGACTTTGAGACAAGAAACTTCTGGATTGGTACATTTATCTCGGTCACCCAAATAAATGTTAAGATGTCATAATGTTTTCTAACACCGGACAGCACCAGATTAGCTGGCAGACTGTGCTGTCGTTTGGACCAGATGTACTGCCAGGTGGGGCTTGTGGAGATGCTTCATGTATAATACTGCAATGTTTTTTGCTCCACAGGTTTGACATATAAGCCTCTGAAAGACTCATTTCGCTGGGACACAGGAGAGATGCCCCGATTCAGCAGCTTTGCCTTTGGGCAACCTGACAACCAAGGGTAAGAGACACATTTACTTACAGACATTAACTACTGCAGAGTATATAATATAATAAACAGAGACGGCTGAGCACAATAGAGCTAAACAAACAGACGGACACATGTATAACAAATCACTTGAAAGGTAGAAAATTACTTTTTTGGTGGGCGCTTCAGGTGGGCGATTTTTAAAAAATCTGCAGATGTGTCTGCCTGTGGATCTACAATATGTATGACTTAAAGATTTTACAAGGAGATTAGTGTAGTTCAGTCTTTCATTTGTTTTCATCTCTGAAATAAAATCCAGCTTTTAAATAGTATTTTAAATGACATTATCCACCAAGGTTATCCCAAATAAATGCCATTTTTATCTATGGACTAACAAAGAGAAGCCCAGGAGAAGTGATGGTGGCTGACCTGCAACCTTTACTCTGACCACTAGATGTCTCTCTCTTTCTGTGTCTCCCTTTCTCCATTCCTCTGATCTGTTTGACTGAATAAAAACACCTATTATATCTTGAAGCAATAATTAGTTCTATAATAAACTATAAAGTACTTATACATTCATTATTATTTTGTATCATGGAGTCATTTATAATACTGAAATACTATTATTTCTATCTGAGATTGAATCTATTCAACACTTGGATATAAGTGCTAGTTTGCTTTGTGACTTACTGTAGTAACAATTGCTGCATCCTCTGCTTCATACAGCTTCATTGGAAATTCAAAGAAACAAAACTGGTCTGAAAAACCCCTCAACTTTACAGTAAACCTTTCCAATCTGCAGCTGATAAAGCCTGAGATTACAGAGTCACTTACTCCTTCTCTTTCTCTGTCTAGCTTTGGAAACTGTGTGGAGCTGCAGGCATCAAGTGGCTTTAACTGGAACGACCAGCGCTGTAAAACACAGAACCGATACATTTGCTTGCATGGTAAGGCTCCTTCTGGGAAAGGGTGGACAGAAGGATATACGATTTCAGAATGGTTAAGACTTGCCATGGCTGACATACTTTGGGCATCTAGCTGACCAATATTATTGCTTTTTCTCTTGCCACTGAAAACTGTACACATTTGGCAACAAGGTTGGCTGCACATGCAGCAGCATGTCCAAAGATGACTTGCAAGGGACGCTGGTTTGTCCTTTAATATTTCCCCTAAAACTTGGCATGCTACTGTCTGTCCAGTTCCAACTGTTTCAGTGCAAAAAAACCACCAGGCTTTGGACATCATGGTGAAACAGAAGTGTCTCTAAAAACTGTGGTGATAGTACCTTTAGAAATTGAGGTGATATGAGTTTGGCATCTCGTGACAAAAAAGTGGCCGACCTCAATTTTCTTTGCCTGAGTGTAATTGGTGGTGCTGTTGGTGGTGACTGGCCATTCTGTGAAAGTGTCTCTCAGATGGTACAAGGAAAGGGTTCCCGCCATCAGTGCAGAGGGGTTCTGGAAGGTGGCCGACTTTTATGTGACCACATTCACATCCATCCTTGTGTTATAGTAATGTCACTTCATCAAGTGTCAGCCTTTTCCCTATTAAATATGACTCCTGCGACTTTTTTACATTTATGTTAGACCATTTGACCACCAGAAATGCAGGCTTGATATACCATTAAATTCTCAAGATATTATACCTTCATAACTGGTAACAATTTTTTAATTTAACCCCCAGAATGACAATCTGAATAATGAATGCAATCTAATGTTCCGTCAAAATTTATTTCTGGTTTGGTCCACCAAATCCTTATTTTTAAGTAACATTTTTAGCATTTTTACATTACATTTATTAATTTAGCTGACAATTTTATCTAAAGCGACTTACATTACACTTCAGAGGTTGAACGCCTCTGGAGCAACTACAGGTTAAGTGTCTTGCTCAGGGATACATTGGTACATGAGTCACACATGGAAATTGAACCTGGGTCTCACACCAAAGGCATGAGTCTTATACACTGCTCCATCACCTTCACATTTTTTATGCCTTTATTAGAGATGCCAATAGGCTATAGAGAATACCAGGAATATGATATGTGGGTGTTTACAGGAAATGGTTGTTTGAGTTGAGTTTTGAGTTTTTTATGATTATGAGAGCAATGATAAAGTATCTCAAATCAGTGAGCAGATGCTTTTATCCAAAGCGACTTATAATTGCTATATATATACTTACTGGCCACTTTATTAGGTACACCTGTTCAATTGCTTGTTAACACAAATAACTAATCACATGGCAGCAACTCAACGCATTTAGGCATGTAGACGTGGTCACGACAACTTGCTGAAGTTCAAATCGAGCATCAGAATGGGGAAGAAACGGGAGTATTTCAGAAACTACTACTACTGGGATTTTCACGCACAACCATCTTTAGGGGTTACAGAAAATATCCAGTGAACAACAGTTATGTCGACAAAAATGCCTTGTTGATGTTAGAGGTCAGATGAGAATGGGTAGACTGGTTCAAGATGACAGAAAGGCAACAGTAACTCAAATAACGAAGGTTACGATATGGTAACCCTAGATCTATAAGCACAGGCGGAGCCCTCTACTGGACTCTGGGTACTACCTCCTCCAATCCCGCGCACGCACTTTCCCCCTGAAATTTTATTGTGCATGTATTCCACCAATAGAACGTCGCTACCGATACGTGTGTGATGTATAAATAGAAGTGTCCCTACTGCCTCAACATCCGACCGCCTCTTCAGCAGACGGCGTCAGAGCGACAGGGCTCATCGGTAAAGTGCTCATCGGTAGAGGGCTCCGCCTGTGGTTATAGAACTAGGATTACCATATCGTAACCTTTGTTCTATCTCACACAGGCTCCGCTCTCTACTGGACTCTATGGGTACAGTGGGTGGAGCCCGATAACTGTCCGCCCTAGCCGCGACAAGCCAAAGTCCACCACACCAACCCGGCTGGCCACAGGCCAGCTAAAGCTCCGACCACCACATCACCTAGTGACAGAATGATGAGACACCACTGAGAAGGCCAGTGTATGTTCTCCCTCTACACCCAGTAGTCACCAGGTCCTCATTTTTCAGATCCTAGGTCGCACTTGCGAGTTGAATTGGGGCTGTGTGCTCTACATAGGACATTAGCCTAGCACATATGGACACAACAGATGCACTCTCACCTCCCTGCACCCTAAGTGGGGAAGGGGGGTAGAAAGCATCCAGATTTATTGTCCTGGACCTGAACATGCTCATTATGTTCTTAAGAACAAAGGAGGTGTGTTGTCTCAATCTGGCTGCACTGTGGACACCAAGAACCAGCATGCAGCTGGGGTGAACCGGCACACAGCTCACAGCGCAGGGCTGTTCAAGAGATAGCATTTTCAATGAGGACTGCTGAATGAAAAAACGTGTTTGCGGATGTTTTTATATGACAACCCATACGTCAAATGGCAGTATCTGGCCCATCAATGACAAAAATGTTGTTTTATAGGTATTCTTGATGATATCTGTCATTTCCTAGAAAACGATTTAAAAATGTATTAATTAATGTCCAATGAAAAGCTTTCTTAATTTTTATGACGCTGGGACCGGTTACCACTGATTACTGTACAAAACTCAACTTTATTCACTGACTTTGCTGAAACTGGATCATACATGGAAAATATTATCTGATTTTCTCTCTGATGTTCCCAGCTGATCTGCCTAAACTTGAAGGTGATTTATTGAATTCCATGATGGACAGATTGCTTTGCTTGTTGCTGTAGGAAGTCAGCTAACTGCTGCTAACTAGCTGCCATTATGTAATTCGCTCAGTTAGCCTGCAGCTACTGGTCAACTTAGCTTACTCTGCCCGTACCTGGAACTTGGAGCACCGGAACGTGTGTTTAGATTTACACCTTTACTCAACCACTGGTGGTTTTCAGGGCAGGGGTGGGGGGACCCAAAACTGCACTTAGCTGCCTCCTAGTGAACACAACGTAGCCCCATTAGTTTAGAGCCAAACCGACAAGAAAACCACCTACTAATATTCCCTACTGTATACCCAGTGGTCAAACTGGTTTCCGTTGCTCTTGGATGCTATGCTTGGTGCCAAGTCCAGCTGCCGTGTTCACTCACTGAGAGTTGGAATCAGCCTGCACAGAATCTGCATGATGGGGAAGGGCGTTGCCACATTCAACTACACGCCAATCAATTTCTGCGACAAATTCCTCCCTAGCTTTGTGTTTTTACAGGAATCACATAAATAACAAATATCACTCCGCTTTCCGCTTTCTATTTCATAAAAACTTTGTGCTCAAAGTCATCTCTATGTGTAATTTGTGTTTTTTTCTGCACTGAAATACAGTTATTTTGTATCCTGATTACGTAACGCTGTTACATGTAATCCATCACTCCTCAACCCTGGGCGTAAACAACATGAACGCATGGATCAATCCTGCCTTGTATCAACGGTTCAGGCTGGTGCTGTTGGTGTAATGGTGTGGGGAATATTTTCTTGGCACACTTTTGGCCTCTTAGTACCCACTGAGCATTATTTAAACACGACAGCCTACTTGATTATTGTTGTTGACCATGTGTACCCATCTTCTAATACTTCCAGCAGGATAAGGCACCATGTCACAAAGCTCAAATCATCTCAAACTGGTCTCTTGAACATGACAGCGAGTTCACTGTACTTCAATGACCTCCACAGTCACCAGATCTCAATCCAATAGAGCACCTTTGGGATGTAGTAGAATGGGAGATTCGCATCATGGATGTGCAGCCGATAAATCTGCAGCAACTGCGTGATGCTCTCATGTCAATAAAGACCAACGTCTCTGAGGAATATCTCCAACACCTTGTTGAAAGTATGCCTCAAAGAATTAAGGCAGTTCTGAAGGCAAAAGGTGGTCCAACTCAGTACTAGCAAGGACTACCTCATGAAGTGGCCAGTGAGTGTATGTCAGAGGTCGCACGTCTCTGGAGCAACTAAGAGTCTTGCTCAGGGACACATTGGTGGATGTGTCACAGTGGGTCTCTCATACCAAAGACATGTGTCTTAGCCATTGCACCATCGCCACCCCACAGACTCTTTGTTTTATGTAAAAAATAGTATTATCGCAGCTCTGTCACTGATAATCCAGCAGGGTGAACTATAAAATAAAATAGTATAAAATGTTAAACAGTGTATCCATTAGAGGGATAGTCTGGGATTTTTGAAATGTGGCTGTATGAGGAGCTTATCCATAGTCAATGTTTTACCTGCAGTAAATGGCTCTCAGCATACCCAGTTTGGGGAAACAGAGTGTTGTACCGGCCCAGAAGCTAAGCAACTTATTGCTGTGGACAGGGTCAGCAGCAAAATGTATTGTAGCCACCCATAAGTATGCCGACTGAAATAATCAATATCAGTTCAAGTGTATGCTTTATGATTAATATTGTTAAGCACTTTGCCTTGCTGTAAGACAGGCATTTCCTGTGGAACTACATTTTCTAAACCATAGAACTTCAATGCTTAAGCGCAACTTGGCTGTGCATGTATTTCACATAGTGTACACTTGAACTGATATAGATTTGTTTCTTTTAGGTAGCTAAAATACATTTAGCTGCTGACCCTGTCCACAGCAGTACGTTGCTTAGCTGCTGTGGCGATACAACTCTCTGTTTTTTCAAATAGTGACACGCCGACCACCATTGACTGGAGGTAATAAAATGTCTATGGATAAGCCCCACTTCAGTAATCCCAGCATATCCCTTTAATGATGAGCAGAACTTTGAAATCATTGCATGATCCAGCCTACACATTTAAACATGGTACTCAGTCTAAATCAATGGCACTCAGTGCTTGGCATCAATAGCCTTTGAACGATCAATATACGTCAGCTCCACAAAGGCCCGCAATGTTTAGACACACACATACCACTTACATTGATCGTAAGGAATGCAATGGCAGATGTTTAGTTTTGTTCACTTAATTGTGTCTTTGCAAGTGTTTGGTGTGTAATCTGGTATTGATCACTCTTAGCTAAAAGAGTGATCTGCTATGAATGTTGTCAGTGTTGTCAGGTCAACATTTTTTACAACCAGCTTTTTGAAGACCTCTTAACCCTTATGTTGTGTTTGTATTTTTGTCAATCAGACAATGTTTGTAGGTCTTTTGGACCCACAGAATTAATGGGGTTTTAAAGCCAATTACATAAATAACAATTTACGAAAAAAAAAAGATTTTGACTTCATCGCAATTTCAAGCAATAAACAGTATATATGATTTTTAATTACTTCCTTGAACGCACCCTGCATATATTTGGGACAGGTGTCTATATGGGACATACCTTTAATGCCTTTCCTGTAAATCTCTTGCTCAGCAAAGATGGGAAGTAGGCTATCAAATTGTTTCAGCCAGTAGATATTTTACTTGTATAAAAATAAGCTAACATCAGATCAGCCTTAATTAGGAATCATTCGTTTGATCTAGCTCTGAGAGACTAGGCCGACCTAAAGCACAGAGAGAGAGAGACCGACCATATCCTTCTTGGGTCCACAGACATCATAGCACTTTTTCTTGTTGCTACTGGCTGCAACCTAGAATGAAAGAACTACTACAGAATTTTTTTGAATTGTTAATATCAGGTAATGTGCAACCAAATCCTGGGTCCGATAGGCCAAAGCTAACACGCTTCATTTTTAAAAGACATGTAAAGAATTTCACTGAACAAGCTTTTTTTCATGCTTTCTTTCTTTTCGACTGGAGCAGAATTGAGCTCATTCCTTATGTAGAAACAGCTTGGAAACACTTTTTCAATAGAATCTCTGAAAGTATAAATAAACATGCCCTAATACGCCAATTTAGAGTTAAAGGGCAAGATAATTTACGGTTTTCAACTGAGCTGCCTTCTACTATTCATGAACGCAATCTAGTAGAAGGAAAGAATTCAGATTCTACTGCTGATTAGCTTAAATTTAGGCAGTGTACTTAAGTGTACTTTGCTGCTAAGAAAGGTCATGTCTTACATACAATTCTATGTATCAATCAGACTATAGGAAAAAGTATAATACACTTACAGCAGCTATGCAGGTTTTAAATGATATCACAACTGCACTTTTTTGATCTTTCTAAGGCTTTTAATACAGTAGATCATACTATACTGAAACAGAGACTGAGGCCATAGGTCTTTCTCAGCATGCCATTTTATACTTTGTTAACTGTCTGCAGGGTGCACACTGGGTCTTAAAATGATTTAAAAAGTCTTAAATTTCATATTTCAAAAATAAGGCCTTAAAAATATTAAATATTGTTTACCAAGGTCAAAGGTTAATTTTTTTCTTGTCCTTTCATTGGATTAAATTAATGCCGTAACGTCATAAATAAATACTGTGTGTGTCTGATGGCGCATTCGAGACTGGTCGGAACTGGGATATTTCCCAGTTAAAACTTTCGAATTCCGTCATCAAAGCGTTCCAGGTGCATGGTGGTGCTTGACGCCGAAAGTGAACGAAAATCATGGGTGACCGTGACATAAAGCGTACACACAGTTGCACCCTCAGCAGTGCTTTAGG
>JAPMOB010230000.1:0-10594 GCA_029875015.1 Lepomis gibbosus | reverse complement strand
TAAAACCAATACGATCAGTGTTGGCCAGTAACATGTTACTCAGTAACTAGTAATGTAAGGGATTACTATATGCAGAACAGTAATATTACAGGTACTAATCCAAGTAACGTTGCAACTGCATCGTGTGACCTTTGGGTTAGCTCAAGAACTGTGCCGTGAGCTTCCATGGCCGAGCAGCTGCATCCAAGCCTGAGATCACCAAGTGCAATTCAAAGCTCTGTCTGGCAATCCAATGGACTAGTCTGTGTTTGGCAGTTGCCAGGAGAACAGTACATGCCTGACTGCATTGTGCAAGTGTAAAGTTTGATGGAGGGGGGGATTATGGTGTGGGGTTGTTTTTCAGGGGTTGTGCCAGGGGTTTTTCATGACAGACCTTATTGCAGCCACTCTAGTCCATGCTTGTGCTCACCCCAGAAGTGTCTCTCCGCTCCTCTCTGGAGGACTAGCATGTAGCTGCAGTGAGTGTGTCTGACAATGGTTGTAAACTGCATGTAATTTTCTTGTGCGTCGTGTCTACAAGTAACTGACAACTTTCCCGGCCCCCGGATCCCACCCACTTACAGGTGCGCGGTAAACAGTGTCACTTCACCTGTCGGTGGTCAGAATGGCTGATCCGTGTGCATTTGTGTTACTGAGTCGTACACTGAAACAGGACAACTGATGAACAAAGAGCTAATGAGTCTCTGGCCGCTTTCTTACAAAGATTTTACAGTAATCCCACCAACCATGAGTGCTTTCACATAGCGATCTGGCTTTCTGGGGTAATGCTGGCCCAGTTTATAAAACACCAAAAAACACAGTATCATTTCTTCATCACCACTACAAACAAAAAACATGCATACACCTTTTCCTATACACAAACTGCTATTTATAAAAGAAGAATGTGCACATCAGGCAGACTTCAGCCCAGGCGGGGGACAGCCTTTATAAGTATGACTATAAGAATGCATCTGGTCTTATCAGATGTAAATTGGTGTCATTTTCAAGTATGTTTTCATTTTGTAGAACTTAGCGATCAGCCAGCCAAAGGTCTGTAGAACTCAGGTATCTTTGTATATCAAACTAAAAGTTTCTGATTGCTTTAAGTCTTGCCCATATGTGCATTGCACTGTAATCATTGCTTCTCTCCACTACTGGCTGTGAAATGATCCTTTCAAGCTAAACTGGAATGAAGGACACTCTAAAGCTCAGCTCAACTTATGAGTAAGACAAAGATCAAGTGACTAGAAATTGCAGTGGCAGAATGACCAGCACAAAAGATGACATGATTGTTCTGAAGTAACCTTTTGTCCAATACTTTTCCCTTGAAAACATTCAGATCACCACAGGAGAATGTAGGTTTTTATGTTTAGGAATGGATAAATTTGTAGATCTGCAGCAGCGTCAGACCTGTCCTCTGTGTATTTGTTGACATCCAGTTGCAGACTTTTATATTTTCACCTGTGTGCTGTTGCAGACCTGGCAACAGAGATGTCTACATGGGATGGTGTGATCGTTACTCCGTCAGAGAAGGCTTATGAGAAACCTCCAGAGAGGAAGGAGGAGGAAGACGAAGCTCTGGAGGAGGGAGGAGATGGAGAGGATGAGAGCATGGAGACCCAGGACTGATGCCAAGTTCAGGTTGGAGCATCTTCACATCTTACCACAAATCCAGAAGTTTTGCAATTGACATTTTACAAGTTCCATCAGCTTCAGCTTTCTCTGTGATGGTTTCTCCTTTTAAAGCTACACAAAATGAAAATTCATGTTTAATTCCCAAAACATTTGTCCACTTTCCTCAGTGGTATTTAATCACACAAATACTTCTCTACCACCATGTAGTTTGCCGTTAACACTCTTGTTCTGCTCTCTTTCCACAGTGGATGTTGGAAACGTATTGAAGTCCTTTCAGCTGGGCTCCATGGTGTTCAGATGTTAGACCAGCAGGAAAAATGGTCCATGTGACTGCCACTGCTCTCCTTTATTGTCAGTTTTTATTGTTCTGTTTTTACTTTCCCTTTGTTTGGTTTTTACTCCCTCTTTGTAACAATAACATCCCCAATTAAACCTTTTTTTTAATTTAGCTTGAGTCTTGTTATTTATGCCAGAATAAAAGCATATATTGACGAAGCTGAAAGTAGTCCGTCCACACACATGCTCTTTATTTCAGGCAGCGAGTACATTTTCACTGATGCTGTTCAACATATTTGGGTCAAGGTCTCCAAATTGCAACGTTTCATACAGCTTGTAAAAGTATTCATACCCTTTGAACTTTTCCACATTTTTTCACGTTACAACCACAAACGTAAATATCTTTTTATTGGAATTTTATGATGAGTCCGGTTTGTGGTTTATCAAAAGCCATGAGGAAGAAACGCTCTGGTCAGAAGAGACCAAAATTTATGTTTTCCCCCTAAACACACGTGGTGGAAAACTAACACTGCACATCCCCCTGAACACACCATCCCCACCCGGGAAACATGGTGGCAGCATCATGCTTGTGGGGATGATGTTCTTCAGCAGGGGCAGGGAAGCTGATCAGAGTTGATGGGAAGATGGATGGAGCCAAATACAGGGCAATCTAGGAAGAAAATGTGTTCGAGTGGCAAAAGACTTGAGACTCGGGCAGAGATTCACCTTCCAGAAGGACAATAATCCTAAATGTACAACCAGAGCTACAATGGAAGAGTTTAGATCAAAGCATATTAATGAGTTTGAATGACCCACTCAAAGTCCAGACCTACATCCATGAGAATCAGCTGTAATTGCAGCCAATAAAAAGTATTGACTCAGAGAGGCTGGATACTTTTGCACGCCACACTTTTCAGATTTTCATTTGTGAAAATTTTTGAAAACCAAGTTTCATTTCCCTTCCACTTCACAATTATGTGCCACGTTTTGTACGTCTATCACATTAAATCCCCAAAAAAATACATTTACTCTATGTCTGTGGTTGTAATGTGAAAAAATGTGGAAAAGTTCAAGGGGGTATGAATACAACAAGCCAATGTCTTAGCGATACGAAAGGACTCGCGCAAGTTAAAATTCTTAAATGGAGTGATAAAGTTGCATGACACTGTGATTGCCTCACATCGAGATTTTCGGGACATCGCAGACGGCTTCAGGGTGCTGGCTGACAGACAGCTGTACTTTACTGTGAAAAAGGTAGCATATCGTAGCCCTGATTGAGCCAAACTCCATTCAGAAAACAAATATTTTAGTAATCTTGCTGCTAGACCTTACAAAAAGTTCATTCTTATGTTTAACAAATCTGCATCATGTTTTGGTTATTTCACCAAAGTTTTGAACCATTTAAAAATGTTTACTTTGGTTTTATACCATAGTAGTAATTGCGGCCTGTGTATCTATGCATGATCATGTGTGAACACTCTGCAGTAGTCCAGTGATAAAACTTATGCGACAAAAGCGATGGATTAAATTTGCGTTTGGTGAGAGTTGACACCAAGGGATTAGAACAGAGGAAGGACACAGGAGAGCTGTATGCTGCTCTTTCTGTGAAGGCTGTGTTGTATTTGGGTATAGTGTCGGTATGCGCTATTTGGTAACCAAAATGAAAGCTCAGTGCACGGTTGGAGACAGACAGAGGACCAGGCGATCATCCTTTCTTGCATTCAGTGGATGTTTAGTCTGTTATTAGCTGGTACAGCTTAGTGGTAAATTAATCCTTTAGACCTAACAACAAACCACTTTACCAGAGCTATGACAGACTATATTAGATTTACTTTACACTGGCTAATGTGAGAACATGAGGACAAGATGGGATTGCTTCAGCACTGTGTGGACACAGGTCAGTAATCAGTATAAAAGCAGTATGTTATGCAGAAAAAAGAAACTTCTGAAAGATCAGGAAATGTTGTCTCAGTACACCAGCAGCTGCTGCCTGTCCAAATTAATCAGTGTGTTAACCCTGTTAGATTCCTCCTTGTGGACCTGAGTTCATGGCTTGAGTTTGAGCCAGGGGTGGACCATGGTGAGGATGGAGAGGAGAGAAGAGGCCAGGCCACAGGCCCCAACAAAGCCCGACCCCGTAGGGTAAATCCCCAGCCGGTCCAGTGGGATGAAGATATCACAACTGTTCTTTAGCAAGTCCAACAGCAGCGGCGGGTTGTTGTATAGTACGGCCACCAGTAGGCGGAGCTGCCTGCGGAGCCACGTCGATGCAATGGGCAGGGCAGCGGTGGGTGAGGACAACTGGTCGGCGGGCAGGGTGGTGCTGGGGTACGGTGAGTGGGGGGATTTGGCAGCTCTTGTACGCTCTTCACTCTCAATAAGGAGGCGGAGCTCATACACATCTCGAGTTAGGTTGAGGATCAGAGCGAAGAGGTAGTACCTGCAGAGTTCAACCACACGGATGGTAGTACTTAGTTATTACAGACGTGCAAACTGGTCAGGTGTAAAAAAGGACACGCAAGCAGAGAAAGACAGAGAGACAGTGTAAGAGGGGGCTTTTTTAAACATTTGTCTACTGCAACAAGAGAAAGATACCGACATGCAAGGGCTTTGTATTGAAAAGTAGTGGGGACATAAGGGCTCAGATTCCAGGTGTGACGACATGTCCCCAGCGTCCCCAGTGTAAATAAAGATGTCGACACTTTTTATCCTGTTGACGTTAACTACATTATATCCAGGTTGCTGCCACTGCTCTGAACAATTAGCTTAGCTAACATTACTGTGTAACAACAAGCGGGCAAAATTGGCAACATTACTGTGTCTGACAGGACAGTTAACATTGTAAGCTAGCTTACTTCTGTCTTACATCAGGCTTGCTTTCTGACGGACAGTTAATTCGTTCAGGAGTCACGAGTTCAGCTGTCAGACTCAGCAGTGCAGCGGACTAGAAAAAAGACTCGCCCTCTGATTGGCTGTTGAATTGAGGAATTAGGAGTGATAATTGGTTAGGCACAGCCAGTTGTAAAGTTGCAAAGCTTATGCTAGACAGGAAAGGACCAAGTGGATCATATTTCTTCATCTCTGGGGACGACAGCTGGACCATTAGAAGATCTGACAGTACACTGGACAGACTGGGAATAAAAAATGGCCCTGGACTTTGATCCAGACCGAGCAGTTGCAGGATCATCAGGATCTAATGTTAAATAATATGCTGTCTTCTTTTCCACATCCAAACAGTCTCACACAGTCCAGAATCATACAGAGACACTGTTTGGAGTAAAGCAGCCTCCTGATCCATGCTGACCTCCATCAGAGCGTCTTAACATTTCAGATGCTAAAAGTTGAATTCCGTTTTCTCTGCAGTTTCCTCTGTCTGACCTGTCAAGTTTTAGAGTATTTTATATGTTCTGCTGCATAAATGTCCCGCTATGTTAACTGTGACATTACTGCGCACATGGAAACGGCGCTTTTGTGTTGAAAAGTGGTAGGTCTCCAACACTGACAGCGTTGTGTTGGAGCGAGATATGGTGCTGTGTGAATATATGCGCTGCACACAGCTCTGTCGAGATTTTTAGAAAACTCAGCTATTTATACTCTGTGGGTTCGTAGGTAGGATTGTCGATACCGCTGGTTCGTTAGTGCTCCTGGCTGTGGTAACGACAGTCGTCATGGTCGTTAGAGTCACCCATGACCAAGTCTGAACGACCATCATTGGCATCTTCACCTGAGGCCAAGATGAAATGCTTGTTTCCTGGGAAGTGATGAAAGGACAGAATTGTAAATGGTGACCTCCTCTGTTCAACGACAGCTTCTCAATCCAGGTGAAGATGGCTTCCTTGACACCTCTTTCAAACCATCCATCTTCTCTGTCTAAGATGAGCACCTGATGGTCCTCAAACAAGTGTCCTCTGTCCTTCAGATGTAAGTAGACTGCAGAGTCTTGACCTGAGGAGTTGGCCCTTCTGTGCTGAGCCAGTCGTTTGTGTAGTGGTTGTTTAGTTTCCCCATTGTACAGGTCTGTGCATTCCTCACTGCACTGGATTGCATATACATGATTGCTTTACTTGTTTTTGGATGTGCGGTCTTTGGGGTGTACCAGTATCTGTCTTAGAGTGTTCTTGGGTTTAAAAAAATTCCCTGATACTTCAGACACATATGGATTCACAGTGTTGTTGAGTTTGACCTTCTTCTGTTGGTCTTCTTCCTGGATTTTGTGGCTGTTTTCACAAAAGGCCATTTAGGGTATCCACAGACTGTAAGTGCCCCCTTCAGGTGGTTCTGTTCCTTCTCTCTGGTTTTTGCACTTGTTGGTATTTTGTCTGCTCTGTGGTGCAAAGTTCTGATGACCCCTAGCTTGTGTTCCAGTGGGTGGTGGGAATCAAAAAGTAAGTATTGATCAATGTGTGTGGGTTTCCTGTACACTCCAATATGCAGGCTCCTGTCCTCTTCAATGTGTACAGCACAGTCCAGGAAACAGGGCCAGCCCTGGCAATGTTGGTGCCCTAGGCAAGATTTTCAAACGGCACCCGCCCCCCCCTTCCACGCCCAAAGTTTTACAGTTAAATTTAGCTAAAATTAACATGTAAAAATAAACTTATTAACAAAGATTAATTAAACTAGAACTAAGGTAGTACAAAGAGAGGCTGCAGGATGGCAGCAGAGGGTAAGGGTGCCGTCAGCGAACAAAGAGGAGATCACGTAGAAATTCTGCCTAACAGGGAGGAGATTGAGGACTATAAAAGATGGTGTTCACAAACTGCGTAGTTGGTTCATCTTTCGCCTGCCAAGATGTAACTCTGTTTTTTATCTTGTAAAAGAATAAAGACTCTTTTTGCACTGACTTTGACTGACTCCAGTAAGTTTTTGGACCCCAAATTGCTATTTTAGCAAAGATTTTTTATGATGGTGGAAAAAAGTTTTGGGTAAAAACCCAAAACTTTTATGGCCATAGCCCCGAACTTTTTCTTCAACAAGACCCAGAGCTTTCCGCTTGATATGTCCCCTTTAAGACGACAACTCAAACTTATGTCACTGTTATTCCACAATTAGTTATTTGTGCTGTGAATGCATTTGTCATTTAAATATATACAGAAAAGAAAAACAGGAAACTTCCTCACCTGAAAGATCTCTGACTCCATTTGTGCTGGTCCAGTTTGGGGATAAGGCCCGTTTTTCCAGCCCACAGGACATTGTCACAGGCAAAGTACATGGCTCTGTTGAGGTGACTGATGGTCAGGCAGAGCCTCAGTACGCTGTCAGAAAGGTGTATGGCTCTCTTGGCGGCCTCCAGCGCCTCCACAGAGTTTCCCAGACGCAGTACTGTGGGACATAAACACGCATCAACCACCGCCCCTCAGCTCCGGTGCTTGGAAATAAACTCAAACCAGCTGCTTCACTCACACTTTCTTGTCAGGCTCATGTGCGCTTCCAGCTGACTGACTGTTTTGTGAAGTTCACCCGCTGTCCCGCCCTTCCGCAGAGTGTAGCCCAGCAGGGTGCAGGCATACTGAGCAGCCCTGTGAGTGTAGAACACAGGAAATGGAAATGGTCTGTACTTGTTATGTGCCTTTCTAGTCTTCTGACACTACATTCACATACATTCATTAATAGCCTTCAGGAGCAATGTGGGTTCAGTGTCTTGCCCAAGATGCAGATTGGAGGGGCCGGGGATCAAACCACGACCTTCTGATTAGTGGACGACCTGCTCTTCCCGTGAGTCCAGCTGTTTCATAAAGGAGGCTCAGAAGAGCAGACTTGTGAAAAGTAGAGGTAGACTGAAAAATCCGCCCCGCCATTGTGTGGCTGATCTATCAGTGCCTCGCAAAGAGTTGTCCGCACCTCACAGGACATTTGAATCATTTTTCAACATTGATGAAGCACACGAAGAATATTATATAATAATTTTGAAACACTAAATGGAATAGACCCGCAAGGTGAGGTGCAATTCTTGACAGGCATGCACAGTCAGCACAAGACTGGTGAATAGCAGGCGAGCGGAGCAGAGAGACAAGGGTCAACAATAAGGCTCAGTTTAACTGGAAATGTACAGTGTAAGTCACAGTGACTAACTCATAGCAGCGCTGCAGCTTCTCAAGATTAAAGCAGAGAGACTGTGTATTTCTGGGTGCTGCATCACCTTAATTGTAGTGATATGACATTTAAAATGATCACCAGTGGTGAAAATGCTACTTTCACTATAACAGTGTAACAACTGTTCAATATATAATCAGTAAATGTTTGATTAATTCATTTGAATCAAACTAATTCACACTAATCACATTTTTTCAAAAAGCGTTTCATCATAATTGTTTTGGATGTTCTACCTCAGATTTGTGAAGTGATCCACTGTTCCAAGTGGTATGTATGTTGTATTGAATGGTATGAAATGTTGTTTTGTGATAACATTGTTATCACGTTTTACCCTATGTACAATGGCCGAGACCTTGCTGCAGTAGCCCGGGTTTGAGTCCAACCCGAGACCCTTTACTGCATGTGGCCCCCTCTCTTCCTCCCACATTTCCTTCTCTCATCTGTCCTCTCTCTCTAATAAACAAAAGCACCCCAAAAGTAATGATGACAAATATTCCAGTGCATTTGAAAAGCACTTATGCAGACTTCAATATTGTGCAGCTCAAAATATGAGTTAGATGCCTGCAGCCTACAGTCTGTTCAGTGGGGCTGCTGTACAGGACCCCTGGAAGCGTACTGGGCCTGCCTCGTCCATTTGAACACTGGCTCAAGAAAGCATGACTTAAATGAGCCTAACACACTGCACCAGGATTTAAAGGTTTCATAAAACAAACTCAGAGCGGAGGAGATCGGACTGAGTCAAGAGGAATCACTGGCCTGTAGAGTCCACCCGGCAGTCCAAACGGCCCGCATGTATTCATAAAACACTGCTCCAGATTAGAGTGAGCAGCATAACACAAGAGAGACTAGGGTTATGGGATTGGGCTCCTGTGTCAGCTCCGTGTGTTGCAGTACTTTGCTAATAACCATGTAATTGTGGCTCTGTGTGAGAAATGTGTAATTAACTTTGAAGTCCCCAATATGACTCCAGACAGGTCATTTCTTCACACGCAAGAATTTTAATAATTTCATTTTTCTAGAAGTTGTCTATTGTTGGATTTTGCGTGAGTGAGTACAGAGTATGGTGGAAATACTGTCAGCTGTCTGTTTGTTCAGTGTTTAAAGAGAGAAGAACCTGTGAGAATGCTTCTCATGCAGGGCTACAGCCATGCCAAAGCTCTTCATTCCGTTTATTTCTCTTCTATTGGCAGGAATAACTTCCTGCAACTCTTCGGATGAACGCTGATCTGCTCACATTCTGAGTGTGCAACAAGTGCAGCCCTGTGGAAATGTGCTGCTGGTCTTCACCGTGTTTCATCAGTCTGACAGACTGACCCGGGACCAGGCTAGTCTGGAGGGATAGGTTTCCATGGTAACTAAAGTCAGACACCTCTGGATGTAGCTGAGTTCAAGTTAAATAAGGTGCACTTTTACGACAAAAGCTCACTTCTGCACGTGCCACAACACCGAAATCTGCTCAACAAACTTTTTCCTTCCAGGACGACAGACTATCGGCTGTCTTTCATTAAGCTAACGTTAGCAGAGATTAGTGTTAGCTATCTAGCAAGCTTTAACTACAGCGTCAACCTTACTGTTTGTAGTTGCAGTGACATTTCACATGTTCTCCTTTAGAAAATTCGTGACATTACCGAATAATTCGCTCCTTGGCTTGGCTCTGGCCGTTAAACCGAACCCAGGAGTCCATGCTGGCGTGTTGTTCTGGGCCTGAAGTTAGCAGCTGCTGTTATGGATGTTCAGTTAAGTCTTTACGTCCGTAACGCTAGAGCTGCTGCCGTGAAGTTGGAAGTGCCCTGTAACGTTAATACTTTCACAACCGATGTTTACACAGAACAGCTCAACCATCTATTTACAATATCGCTTCCTAATCCGTCCAAACTACTTCTTCTTCTTCTGCTGCCGCTGCTTTTATTGGCGGTTGACGACCAACAGATTGGTGCATTACTGCCACCTGCTGGTATGGAGTGTGGATTATTAAAAAGATTAGTCTAGTAACTAGTTAGTATACTGAAATTATAGGATATGATGACACTCATCTCTTGAGTTCTTTTGCAGAATATCTATTAAATCGAAGATTAAGACTTTTATAGTTTACCGAGGTTTTGCTTTCTCTCTTAAATCTGAACAGTGTACTATTTACATTTGCTCCCTTTCTATGGTGTTTAAATTCTGCTGATTATTTTAAAAAGCAACTGAAGACTGTTTCAAACAGGCTTTTAGTTAAATGAGGGTTTTGTGTCTGTCTGTTTATAGTTTTTCCTATGTATTTCTACACTGTGACATCTTACATCAGTTTTTGTGAGGACATGTGTGTGCCAATTAAAACCTTCCGCACATACGACAACCAAAAACCCTGGTTCACAGCAAAACTCAGGCAGCTTCGTCAGACCAAGGAGGAGGCCTCCAGAAGTGGGGACAGAGTCTTGTACAACCAGGCCAGGAACACGCTGACTAAAGAGGTCAAAGCTGAAAAGCTAAATAACAGCTTTGCAGCCAACAACCCTGCCTCAGTGTGGAGAAGCCTACGGACACTCACTAACTACAAGAGACCATCCCCCAACACTGCTGGTACTCAACGACTGGCAGACGAGCTGAATGGTTTCTACTGTAGGTTTGA
>JAPMOB010229999.1:0-19402 GCA_029875015.1 Lepomis gibbosus | reverse complement strand
GCTCTTTATGAAAAGCGCTGTGAGATAACTGTTGTTGTGATTTGGCGCTATATAAATAAAATTGAATTGAATTGAATTTCAAATTTACTCACATGTTTAATTGATAAATTTGAAAATTGTGTAAAATTATCAATAATCAATGCATAAAATAATCAATCATATTATCAATCAATATATTTGAATTACTTAACTCATTATTAGTTAAAAAAAGAGTTCCAAATACATTTTTGTCAGTTGACTAATCTATTAGAACCTGGAGTGTAAGAAATACTCTGGATAGAACTAAAGCTGAGATGAACTGAAAGATCGTCGTTTTGGAGATGTCACCTCGGGCTCTAGGAACTGGAAGAAGGACTGTTTTTCTGACATTTTATAGACTGCAGCCCTAGATCAAATGAGCAACATATTATTGCTTTCACTATACCTTTCCTCCTGAGGCTGGTGGAGGAAAGTCACGAGAATCAAAGGGACCATCTCCTTGGGAGCATGATTCTCTTCAGCAAATTTTATGAAAAATTATCTTCTTAGACTACAAGGTATCTCGTGTGTCAAACTGACATTTTGCCCCCGCAACTGGCACTAGTAAAAACCCTATGCAGTAAGCCAACGGCAGGGTTCATCCTCTGGGTAAGCATGAATGTGCAGAAAAAAACATGGCAATCTGCTTTTCTAGCGTCATTAAAAACCATCCTCTGGGAGTCGTGGATAGTCATCCCCTGGACAAAAGTGTGGGCGGACCAATGGGCAGACAGACGGACACCCTATCCAACACTGTCATGACAAACAAATCTAGAATGACAAAGGTTAGCTGACACACCTCTGTCTTTAGGGAAAACAAACTGGACACGGTGAAATCATATGGCGCTTTGTGACCACTGTATCCCGAGGCACAGTCTACAAAGATTTGGCTCCACCTATACTCCCTCTCCCAGTGATGGCTAAAACTAAATCCCCTAAAAGCAGAGATGGGCTGCAAAAGCAAAGAATCTTTACTAGCTGGATTATCTCTCTTGTAGCAGCCTGCTCTACAAATGCTTTTCTATCTGGTAAACCATGTAGCTCTAAATTCAATTAGGGCCACATAAACATTTTCATGTGTGGCAAGTGAGCTGTGAAAGGGCAGCAAACAGGCTCAGGCTGCAGCTGGGAGAGACGAGCAGGGCCTGATCTTCTCCGGAGAAACAGTGGAGAGAACAGATTTTAGATGCTGCAGGAGACGCGCTGTAATGTTTAGCATGCACCGAACTAGTTGCTTTGTGAGAGTCCAAGAGCTCGGCTGTGTCGCTTTATCACTCAGAGTATGTCTGCTGCTGTCATGTTTCCATCCATCTTACTGACTCTGCATGCCTCCCCCCTGCCTTCTCTCATCACACCCCAGCACAGACAGACAGAGAGTAAACAATCACAGAATCTTTTATCTGCTAAATAGCGAGCCATTTGTCTTTGCAGGATTTGTGGCATCTATTCATATACTCTGCACACAACCTACAGCACGGGCATGTTGCATGCAATATATTTGTGCACTGAAGCTGTAAAAGGTACGAAGTGGCTACAGCTCTAAAGTAAGGATAATGAATAATCAGTGGTCTCTCCCTCTCGCTCTACTTCTCCTCTGTCCTCTTGTCCTGCAGCTCATATTACACTTCATTATTCTTTAGACTACCCACTCCCTCTAGTGATGGACAAAGGCACTGCCTAAGGAGCAGCCAGCAGGCAGGCAGGCAGGCAGGCAGACAGGCGGCAAATGTGGGACCACAGGAATGACAGGAAGAGTCAGCCTCCTTCGCTGCAGGCTGGATGCCGTGCCAGGCTGCCGGTGGGAAACACAGTGGTGGACTGAGAGGAACACTTGTGTGACAAGAACACACAAAACAGTCACTTCTGCATAAAAAATGATAAACTGAGTGCAAGTGTTATACTCTGTTTCGGGAAATGTAGTGGGCTCAAGTGCTAAAGGGGCTTAAAAAAAACCAAAAAGCATACAAGAACAAGCAGAGGACAAACACAAATACACACACAGACACACACAAACAAACTTGATTAAACAGCTCTCTGCTGTGAAAAAGCATGTTCATTTGTATTTAAGTGGCGCAACGTGATAATTACCTGGGCTGGGTTTCTTCAGAGCTGCATGCTACTCTGTGGGTTCCCAACAAGGCCCAGTTTCCCTCAAGCCCGGCTCCCCTCATCCATCTCACAGGTCTGGATGATGTAGCGATGCCTTCACTCGAGGCCCTACCTCGGCGAATGTTAATAATCATACACAGCCTCCACTTTCCTATCTGCATTCACAGCACTTATCAGTGGGATATCTTCGGCGAATGATAAAAGCCGTGTGCAAGAAAAACACAAACAGGTCTGTTGGTTTAATAACCATTCAGTTACTTTATCAGATGATGTGTCTGTGTGTTCAGAGCAGAGAGTAGCCCCACTAAGAAACAAACTAAATGTATAGATACATAATGAATATAATAGCTCACTACAGAGCTACACGCGCAAAACAAATTACATGGTAAGGCAGAATTCGACGTACTGAACTGAATAGAATTAATTAAATAAAGTTGCTACAGAGCACTCTCCGTGCAACAAATCATTGTTTCAATTTGAGTGGTCTCATTTAAATTCCATTATGTCTTTACACTGACATGTTTAAAATCAGAGAGCGACTGGAATGAGATCTATCCCCTTCAAGATAATTGATACCGCCAGAGTCTGGGCAGACCACACAGTAAAAATGGGGCATTATTCATAATTCATAAAATTTTATATAACTGACTTACTTTTGAAGATTACACAATAACATATCCATGGTTAAAGGGAGAGCCATGGTCAACTCACACTACATAGACAGTGTTATGGTGAAGGCCCAAAAATGATGATTCGCATGTATTCTATTGCCAATTCAGTAGATTACCCCTGTAGGGTTTTGTGTTTCCTGAATAAAGATTACCTCACAGATATTGGAATTGCACAGGTCTCATCTGATTTCTCCCGTCGTGATTCTGCTCATCTCCCAGATGAAAAGGTCAAGCCTCAGCTAATGCTCCTGCTATCATATTGTGACACCTCTGGCGTAATGTGTGATAATTAAAAGGGCATAGGCATATGCTAACTATTGCTAACGTGCTGAGTGAGTCAATGGGAGCCGTTTTTGCCTCGTGGGGAAAAAAAGAAAAAGAAATTATCGCTGTCGATTGGAATGCACCAGGATGCAAAATGTAAGATTCAGTGTTAGCAAAGAGCAAAAATGCTAATGCAGCCGCCACCGTACACTATCTGGGTAACGATCTACATGTTAGCTAACAGCTGCATAGTTACCCAGCAGGCACAACTTTAGTATTTAGTTAGAGTCATGTTTCTACCCACCTGGGGAAACTAAAGTCTAATATTCACTTTACCTTTAGCTCTATTTGGTCTCAACTAACTCTGAGAAAATATCTGGGTCTGTAGCCAAAACTCTTCAAAATCTGGTTGCTATCTTTTTTATATCATTAATTTGCTAAAATGGTTGCCTGCTGGGTTTGATGACTGTATTGATAAGACTTATGTCATTTTGCCAAACATACCACAGTAGTTTAGGTGGGACGAAAGAGCGTTCCCCTGAGATCACAAGATACAATAGAAACAAGACTGTACAAAATTTAATAGTACATTGAGAAGGAACCATGCAGTAAAAGTGTAAACTGTAACTAAAAAAAATGAGCTAAAAGAGGCGAATCAATTGTCTAATCTCCCATGATTTCAGTTGGATTCATTGTTAATGTCATAAATATTAATAAATGCAGGTTTCTACTCTACTACACCACAAGAAAATACAGCCAAGAAAGCCCGACTGAGCTGTTACTTGCCTTATTTTCACTGTAGCCGGAAGGCATATGACACACCAGAAATGATACTGAGCACCATTGATTGTAAAGGTGCACTATCAGTCTTTCTATGACAGGACTGGGGCAACACTGTGGCTACCTTCACTGAGAATTATTGGGATTTAGAAGGTTTAAGCTTCTACTTTGGGACAAGAATTGTACTATGAGGTGCCAGTTTCAGGAATAATTATGTGTGCTTTTGATCAACAAATGACACAGAAATATAAGTGAATATTCAAGAGGCTCTCTTCATTACAACTGCTACTACCAAAAAAAAAGGTGATAAAGCTTCACATTAAAAAAGAACAAGCCCTCGTTGGTGCTGCCTTTTATGTGCTGCTCTCAGCACGACGAGCCACACTGCAGAAAATCACTGTGCTGTTGACGCAGGCAAAAAGAGGTTTGCAAGCTGGAGAACGTAAAAAGTGTCAGACTAAGGGTATTTATTTAGTTACACGCCTGTTACCACTCATTACTCAACATTACTGCTAGTGTTCAGTACAACCGCAACTCAAGATGTCGTGGAGAAAAAAAAAGTGTGGGAACAAACAGAGGAAGTGGGAAAACGAGCAATGAGGGTCGAAGTGGGGCCACATGGGGATGATTTTATTACAGCAGCAAGAAAAAGAGATTATTTAGCTGTTGAGGTTAATGTAAAGTAGAGGAGACATCAGCGCTTTCTTTTTCATTATGGGTTTGCTGGGTATGATTATATAGGCTATCCATTTGCAGCATGTTTTTGCTACAGTGTGGTACTTTTATTTAGTTACTACAAGCAAATTACCCACTGAGGAAATTAATGAAGGCGGAACTTTTTGAGCTTGTGCTCTAATGCATGCTTTGTCAGTTAAATAAAGCTAACAACTCTTAATTCATGTTTCATCAGGTTGTTATGTGTTAGTGGCAGTTCATACCCAACAACACCAGCACACAATAACACATGTGTAGACAAACACATACAGGTTGCGTAGAAATGTGTACACAGACAACCCCTACGCTAATGCACACACACGTGCACATTAACACATCTTAAGCCATTGATTACCAACAATGTGACAGTGTGAGGCAACTGCAGTCTCGTTTCCACAGGCTTCGCAGTCATACCTGGCAGACATGTGGAGAAATACTATTTCCTCTCATCTTTACTGAAAACAGATGTTGACCAGCAATAGAAAGCAACAGCCTCATTCCTCTGTGCATTAGTTAAACGAACACATGATTACAGGTAGCGACAGCTTGTTGCCCGATCCAGGCGCCAACTCTCAAAGATCCTTGAAAGCAAATATCAGCTTAAACAACATCTCAAACCAGAAGCAGATAATTTGTTGATGTATTCAGCAGGGGTGCCTTTTATTTTTTTATACTTTTAGTTATGAATTTAAGTTTTCAATTTTAGGAGGAAAATTGTTGCTATTTTTTTCTTCCAAACATTTCTCTTTAAAAGTTGAACCTGACAACGCACTTTTGACCTTGGAAACAGCGGCTCCGAGGCAATTGCAGGTCAACTTCATCTCTAGCTTCCAACCATATCACCAGGTCACATTATTTTTTCATTGCAGTTGAGGTGGACAAAATAGCATTAATAAAAACTTTAAAAAACTCATTCGTAGTAGAGAAGAGCTGTTAACTGTTTGTGTACCATACACTGACTAGACTGGGTTATATTTTCATTTTTGCTAAGGACTATTCAGTAGTCACTGGATATTGGTAGGGTCATGTCCCTACTGTTCCTACAAAAATATGAAGGTTCTCATCCGGGTCTTAGGGGGGCTTTCACACCTGAAAGTCCACCCTAAGGCCCGAACCAAAGTTCATGTTTTGATACATTTTGATGCTTTCGGTTAGTTTAGGTTTGGTTTCACACTGCAATTCTGCGACTATCCTGTTAAGGACTTTACATGACACACTTTGCCTCCTTTTGTCATCATCTATGTGGGCTGCGTCTCCACTATATTATTATTATGGCATTACTACCTGCAGCACCAACTGTACTGGAGGCTGGTTCAAATTTGCAATTTAACGTCCTTGTTGTGCGAACACTATAACATCGCCGACAGGAAATGAGGTGAAGACAGCAAGCGATCCCTCTGCACCTCCGTTTCAGGAGAACCCAAAGATGTGCGTCACAGTGTGCTTCTGTTATGGCCGTCTGTTTTAAATGATGATCTGTCACTGGCGATTTATAATTGTGTCCTTATTTCAATGCATTTCTCCATGCATTTGTTTGTTTCCGGTTTACACGGCAACCGCCAAACTTCCTGTAAATAGTCCTATAGTCTGAACCATCCAAAAAGTGCTTTCACACCAGAAACGAATCATGGTTCAGTTTGATCCGGACTAAGGCCACCTCTTTTCGTTGGACCAAATTTTGTCTGTGTGGCCTGGACCGTGGTCCATGGGAGGATTCACATCTGCAATTTTGGTTTGGACCAAACTGAAAAATCTGAAAGTCCGGGCCAAACGACGTAGGTATAAAAGCCCCCTTAGTTATCCAAGGGAGTTCAAATCAAGGGCAACTGGACTTGTTTGAAGACTGCTGTGTTAGTGTCATCTCTATTTAATGAATAACTAAAGGGGTCGTTAGTGTTGTCCTACTGTGTAGTTCTACTCCTTTATGTAGTATTTTTTAGAAGAGGATAATGTGAAGGCACTGTACTTTCTTTCCCAGTGGAAGCTCCACCCTCAAAGAAAACACCAAAAAATCATGACGATTAAATAATTCATTGATATCCATGACCACTTACACTCTCCTTTACAAGGCAGGGTTATATTTTTACTGTACCCGTCAAGCCGTTCGAACAACGCTTACAACGTCATTAAAATTTTAAGCACTGCTCTAAGCTCTGCATAGTTGCTGGGTAAAAACGAGACAATTGATAGAAATGTAATGTGCTTCCCCTTCAAAAGAAGTAAGCGCAAACCTTGGGGGGTAGGAAAATGACTGATTTAGGCCTATTTAAAGTGCACTTTTCAAGCTGAGTTCTCCGCCGGATACTATGGACAGTCAGAAGTTCACTCACGTATGGCAACTGCTTAAGTATTTTGTGCAGCTTGAGAGAGGTATTAACAGGAAACAGGGATCCAACATCATGAGCATCTATCCCCTGCCACCATGAAAGAAAGATGCTTACACAATCTGTTTGGTAATAGGGCAATGTTTAAACAGGTTATTACCATTAAAATCTAAAAAGAAATCAAGAAGCAGACGTGATTGTAAAGTTAATGCAGCGTGGACTCATTTTATAGCCACTTTCAATCTCTCATAGATAAACCAGTAGATCACTTTAATTAGACAATGTGTTAATTGACTGCAGGTCCTGGGGTGAGATGTGTCAACATTAGTCTCCATCAATGACAACCTCCCGCAGGCACGACACCATTCACTCCGACAGAGAGTGAGACGTGATACTGAGAATGATTGAGGGCGTGTGCGTGTGCATGTTTGTGGGTGTTTTTTACATGAGCACTCGTGTGCACATGTGCAACTTCATGTGGGCCTGTTTGCATGCAAATCAGTATGTCTTGGGTGCCTGCAATTTTGTGTGTATGCGACCTAGTGAAGATATATCACTGCGTGGGAGTGCCTGCTGAAGAAGGACAGAGAGGAAGAAAAAGAGAGCAGAGGGAGAGGCAGAGAGAAAGAAACAGCGTGCGGTCTATCGCTTCAATGTGGTCTGACATTATTACGTGCTCATCGCCTGGCCACTCTCCACGGCTTGCCCGTGTTTGGGAAATGGCAAGGGACATCAACATTACAAGGTGTCGCACTTGGCTTAGAAAAAAAGGTGGATAAGGTCAAGATGCATTGTGCCGCTGGGACTTGGAAACTGAAATTCAAAGCTTGATATTCCTTAAGTCAATCTATAGGTGCTCAAACTATGTGGAGCAAGAGGAAGACAGTGGGAGGAAGATACGCTGCGCTGGTAGGTGGTACCCCACATTTTTTGGGCACCCCAGATGGGAAAAAGACATTAAATAGAACAGAAATTAAACTAAATGAAATCTGACACTGGGGTGCACCAATATAATTAACCCACACATACTTACACACACTGTTCTTTCTACCACACACTCTTTACCGCACACAGATAATGTCAGCACCCTTGTACTGCTGAACAGGATCAGTGGCCAAGCGTATGATTATACTCAACTCTCTGAAGTCTTAGCGAGGTGGCTTCCATCAGCGCCTCAGCCAACGTGGCAATCATACAGGAAACATAATGAGGCCATTAGGTTTGGCGAACGCAGCCTTAAAGCCTCTTGTCCGACCGGCTGGGTTTCTACTATGCACGTGTCCATAGCTTCAAAGCTTTTAGCGGCTTGATGTGATCCAAGATCCGCGGCGTGCTGCTGCAGCAGGTGCAATGCATCCTGATTGGATGGCTTCCTGAATGGCTTCCTTAATGTGCTAGCGTTCCTGTGCTGAAGGCTGAGGAGAGTTATAACATTAAGTGCTACCGGAGACCTTTAACAGAGTTGAAAATGCAATCTCAAATTGGGCTCACCTAGTAAATTAGAGATTTTAAAAAAGGTGGATTTTTGTGTTTGCAGTCATAAGGGTTAGATATTTTTGATGGCTGTATGTGTTAGTCTAATACTTTATGCTCAACTGTATTTTTCTGGTTACATTTCAACAGAAAACCTTTGTATGCTCTTTGCTAACATCTGCACTACACATAAAGGTATGCAGTAATGAAATATGACCCACCATACATTATGTGACTCCTCCTACACATGGAATTTGAAAGCTTGGGCATATAGTAAGCATTTGCTGACATAAAATGTTTTAAAACCACTCTGTGTGGAATCAGGAGGTCAAGAGTGAGTCTCAGCCTTACCCCGACTGTTTGGGAACTGCAGCCAAGAGTTAAGCTCTGGAGGCCAGTCAAGATGGATTCTCCATTCATGTTCTGTGGCACATGGCTTCATGCCATGACATCATAGTTCCAAGGAAAAAAAAAACCCAAGGGACAGGAAATAAATTTGTAGACACTAATTAGAGGTGGAGGAGGGACGAGAGATCGAGAAATAATAATGATAAGGCCTGCTGGAAGGGCTACATTATTTATAATATTCTCCTTTTTTCCCCCACTCTTTCATTCTCTAGAGCAGAGTGCCACCAGAGTAGTGAGAGAGTGAAGAAAAGAAACAACTTTATAATGTATTACCATCAGTAATTTAGGCTGAGGGGTGAGATGGGCTGATGGAAAGAGGCCGTAAACAAGACCTGCTTCTACATCCTAAATCATCTCCCCTAACTGCAGAGACTGTGGTTGGAATTGCTACACACAGCTTTGTCCTTGTTGGTGGGTCTCCAGGCTCTTTCCACATTATGGAGGTTGCATATAATGACAATAAACATGCATAAACAACAGCCAGTCAGGTTGATGAAGAATTTTACAACAAAATTTTGGCAGGACGTTGGATTCTTTAAAAAGAGGAATCATTTATCAACTGCACTAGAGCACTAGAGTTTAGAAAGAATCCAACATCCTGCATAAAAGTGAGTTTTAGAATTGTCTGATCTTTACCTAAATTCAAAATTTTTTATACATGCCTTGAACATGTGTGTGTGTGTATGTGTGTGTGTGTGTGTGTGTGTGTGTTATTGCTGCGTGACATTTTTGCCTTCAAATGCCACTCATGAGAGTCTGCATGCGTTCCTCCGGTTCTCAACAGGGATTTGGGAATTTCAAACACACACAGCTCTATTGATGACTTGCCAGATATGACTGACCTGTCTCTGCGTGAGTTCTCATGACTTTAAAGACCACTCAAGTCGAGCACATACCCGCACCGTCTTAGGCTTTCCTCAAACCCCTCCCCAACGGATGAAGGACATCAAAGAGAGTTCCATGTGACACATGAAAAAAACATCCAGGAGTGAAAATACAGCGTAGACCGGCCAATACGTTGACGCTCCGCTCTGAGCTATTAACTAAACGTGCTAATATTTATGGTCACAGTTTTCTTAAAGGAACAAATTCAGTGTGATTATTCTGTTGGGAGGGAATCTCAAGGTTCCCTTAGAAGAGATGAATGTTTCAAGATCACATTAAAAGAGGCACTGCTAAAGCTATCCATTTTGTATTCAAGCTGTCAGTCACAATGCCATTATGCTCATGACTGCTGAGGGTGGGGGGATTACACAGCCTCAAAGATACTCCAGGAAAGAACTTGTCACTTTGCTGTAGGGATGCTTCATTGGAATTATGCCTCTGAATATTACAAATGACAGTTAGTCTCAACATTCTCAGTTAATATGTAAGGTTAAGGCTTCGACATAACCTGCATAAGCCTGAGGCAGAGACATGAAGACACATACAATGACAGACAGAGAGAAAGAGAGGTAGGGCAGCGGGGGCAGAGACAGCAAGTTGGACAGGTACAGAGAGACAGTGAGAGTGCATTAGCCTTGTGTACACGCCTCAGAGGACACACCATTCCCCCCCCAGGGAACCCACAGCAGCATCAAGTCCTCCCAGAGGAAGTCACAGTACAAGACACGGCCGACCAATCTGGCTGAAATAAGACTGAGAGAAAGTCTCTAGACCAGAGAGGTTGTGAATATGATGCTGGGGCCAGTCAACCAAATAGGGTACCAGTCAGCCTGCTGAGGTTAATTTACATATATATTTTTAGGCATTTAGTCCAGAAGGATTAAATTGTTGAGCAAGTAGGAAATCGGTAACTTGACCAAAGGTCAGTGGAACAGGGCACATGACTGCCACCCATCCAATTAGTCACTCAATATTGGTCATTTTCTAATAGAATAAAACGTGGCAGCACCATCAAGGTAACCTTGCTGCCTTCAAATTCAGACCCATATGAGCCTTTTCTGATCTGGCGCCTCTTCAGCCATTCTTTGATTAGGTTTAGCCAGCTAACACTGCTTGGCTAAAGATAGGGGCCGCCTTCCTGAACTTGAAACCTCTGGTTCCACCCCACCTCGCACCAACAGTCACCATTAGCTTCCCTCGACCTTGACCACAATCTTTCCTGGACTTTAACCAGGTAGTTCAACTCTTTTTTTGTCAGACGCATTGCACACTCAACCACACTAACTTCCTTCCTAAGAGGTTTTGAGGCGCAATAACACTGGCACGCTACTTTTGCATCGCTTGTCAGGAAAACCAGACCATAGCTTGTTTAAGTTTAATTCTAAAATGGTTGTTTTTGGGCATGTTGGGCACTGTCAGTGTTGAAAAAGACAGGGAACATTAGGGGAAGGACAAGGGTCCCCAGCAAGATTAAAGCTCATGATATTTTTGTGCTATGGTATGCCTCAGGTGGTTTTATCATAAATTGTATAACTAGAAAGCCAATGTTGTAATTTTTTGGTGAGAACAGCATTGTAGTAGTCAGATGGAAAATTAAGTCCACAAACATACAATGGGTGGTGAATAGACAGTCAAGATTAATCTGTTTGAACCAAACTGGTCATCCATCCAACCAGCTAGTCAGCCTGTCAGCCAGCCACTTGCTATAACTCTAACTTAACTACTGCTGCCTTTAAGTTAGAAGACTTCAAGCTCAATCTCTTTGTTCTTCCACTCCATTCATCACGAGAACAAAAACCAACGACCAATGAAGATTAAGTAGCAGGTCTCCTCTCTTGAGGATGCTCTCGAGGCCAAGCCTGACTTCCCTTCTTTGAAATAGAGGCCTCAATCTTCGCGATAATTATAAAAGATTTAAAGCTGAGGGAGAGCGGCACAGAGTGACCTCCTCACCCTCTCCTGCTAGTGCATACTCACGCAGTCACACAAACACAGAAACGGATGTGCGCACACACATACATGTTCCCCTCACAGCGCTTCACTGCGGGTTAAAAAACAAGTTCATGCACCGTGTCATAATCAGCTCAGACAAGACTGAATATGTGGGATTTTTTTTAATGGAATATAGTGAGAGAAGCAGCCACAACAACAAATTAAGCTTGTGAAACCACAAAGAAGAGCCCATCGGCTCCCTGTGAGCTTACATGGTTGTGTAAATGATTTTGATTCATTTTGTCTAATTATTCTCTTCCTATGAGGGCCCTCTTGTGTAAGAGGGGTAGGATTTTCATCCAATTCGTATGCAGAATGGACTTGAATGTGGTCAATGTCATTTTAGAGACCAGTAAGTGGGATTGTGAGAACTATTGACTGCTGCGGTGAAGATTTCCATGTCTATGGTGGCAGGTTGCCCCTGTCTTTTATCTGTACAGTTGACCTATTGTCCTCCTGCACCCAGAGAGCAAGCAAACCTTTTAAGGTTCCAATTTTGATTATATATTTGTCTTCTTAAACTGAGCATGTAGCATCCTTGAAGTGTTTTTAATGTATTATTTTTAATAGTCTAGAATAACAACAAGAGATATTTTTCCTCAGTTTCGATATTTTGCGTAAATGCTGTCACAATGCAGCATTTAATCCAAGTGAGACCATATGATAAGGCACCCTTGTTTGAAGGAGGCACACATCTTCTGGATTAATGCAAATGGAGTAAGACCTGACCTCCAACACCCCCCTTTTGAAAGTATGTGGTAATGCATCCAGGTCTTTTAATTTGCAACATACAGATTGTATCACACCACACTGTGGTCACCTATTATATTTTTAAAAGGTCCCAAAACAGTCAGTAAAGCCAAATGAATTCCCTCTGTTTGGGTGTAGTAAGCCTACAAATTCAGGGGAAGCATAATCAGTCATACAGAAGAGAAATTCATAATCTAAACAATTTAAAGGCTTATTGGAGATTGAGCAATAATTTATGACTCCCTCCTTCCCAAGTCAATTAGTTTGGATGAAAACCTTGCATCATTTGGGAGGAATAAATCATACATTAACATATTTCAAATTCGCAGCAAATAAATCATAAATATTTTTCACACTTAAGGCTGTAATTCAAGGCGATCTAAATATTGAACTCAAAGTGCACGACTTGGGCAGACCATGGGCAGATAGTAAGTGTAGCTGTTAGGATACTGTCACAAAATAGCTGAAGAAATGATGATGAACAGAGAGAGGCTTCGTGCGTAATTGCTGGTAGAGTCAAAGGTCGCGGCCGAATACAGTTCACAGTCGCTGCACATGTCTGGTATTTGGGGAAGCGTGTACGTCGGTGCGCATCTGTAGCTTCCATTGCACCTGTTAACTATAAACCACAACTCAGCGACACGACGGAGCACGGAGTCTCTGCTCTACGCGTCACGGAGTTTGTGCACCCAGCAGCGCATAATATCCCACTCTTAGAAAAGAGTTCAGGGGAAATGTGGATTCGTGAAGAGCAACAGAATATGCAGAGGCGAAATAGTAATTAATGGTTACTTACGCTGCTGTTTTGCCCTGACCAGTAAACCACCGCGTGGTTATGCGCAGAGTCCCCTGTCAGTGCGAAAGTGCTGCTGGTGAGCTTGGGCTCATCCTGCCGGTTATTCCCTCTCCCTTCATCCCTGTTCCATCTGAACTCGGACCTGCCCTGCCTGGGTCCGTCTAAAAAGGAGCCTCGGTCCTCCGGAGCGCCAGTATCCATGCCAGCCCGGCTGCCCCAACCGTTCTCATTGAACTCGCCAAACTCCGGGCCGTTTCTCTTCGCTCTCCGGAGCGCAGCATCCTCACCCGTCTCGGGATCCCCCGCCTTATCACTGCCGCGGTGACTTTCTTCACTGGACCCTGGCGCATCTTCCTTTGCACTAACTCCATCCAAACTGTCATATTGAGGGAACTGGGGGACATCCTCGAAAGAAACGCCTGTCTGGTGCTCGTCGTTCACTCCATTGTGGTCGGTAACCCCGAGTTCCCTAAACTCTACTCGTATGTTTTTTAGGGTTCCCGGCTCCTCTGTCGGGTCAGTGCGCATCCCCAGCTGCAATTGCTCCACGTGAAGTTGAATTGGCGACGTGCAAGATGCGCAAGTTATCTCCGCCTTGGCATTTTGTAGGGTATGAGCGGCTATCATCACCCAGATACCCAGAGATAAGTGCAAGGCTGGGCAGAAGCCAGCCCAAGTCTCCATCGCTGACAGAGATTTGGTGGGGAGTGAAGGACCGTTGGAGACCTTATCCGACACCTTAACTCCCTTTCTCTCAGGTCGATATGGAATAACTGACGCCTCGATTGTCCGTCTGGTTGTTTGGGGGGAGAAAAGTGCTCTTCAGCGAAACTGTGCACGTCCAAGGATCTTTGTTCGGGAAAGCCAACACACTGGAGGGAGGAGCTGTATCGCAGCCAGCTGCCGAGTGTGCGTCCGGAAGAGACAGTTAGAGAGAGAGAGAAAGAGAGAGAGAGAGGGAGGGAGAGAGAGCGAGAGAGGATCTGTCCATGGTGCTGAGCATTCTGCTAATGTAAAATAATCTATACATATCATATCAAAAATAATATATATATCTTTAATTACATTTTTAATACATCGTTGTCTTATTTTTTCTCTCTGCAATTTTCTAATATTGAATTTACATTAAAGTTACCAACATTTTTAGATTTTGGACAAGACTCTCGAGAAAAAGATGCCCTGATTTTTTATTATTATTATTATTATTATTATTATTATTATTATTATTATTATTATTATTATTATATCAATAATCATCATCATGATAATATGTTGATGTGGTAAAATTAAGCAGAAAGAGCTCTTCCGGAGCAGGAACGTTGATTGCACCGTTTAACAGGCCCAGGTGAACACAGTGTGGTGGTGCCCTATATGGTGACAATACCTGGGGGCTCGCTGCAGTTCCATATCTGACCACAGATTTACAGAGGGAAATTGTTGGGTGTGTATTGCCCACCTGTCAAAACACAGGTGTGAGTCATGAAAGACAATTTCTGGGTATTTCACAAGTCAGCAAATCATTCCATATTGACATTATATAGCAAAGCATAGGGTTCAAGTAAATGAGCAGATGTTGGAGTCTAGCCAAAAAAGTAATCTTGCAAATTTTTTGTTAACTGTACTGGATTATATAAAAAACGTGCACCACCTTCTCTGCCAGTGGACCAAGTTCATTGCTGATCTCAGCACAGGAAAACTGAAGAAATACTGGGTGAGCCAAAAATAATAACCTCTGTTTTTATTTTTATAATATAATAAAGCTGAGTATCATCAGCAAAGCAATAAGAGGTGTTTGATAATGTTTCATAATGACCAAGGAACACGACCTGGTAATTTGACACACTATGGAAATAATACACTCAAATAATGAGATGATTTTGTGTATTAAACCTCAACCTTAATCCTACCTCTATATCCAGGAAAATACATTTCTAAAATGAATCAGGTCCTCAAACATCAGGCCTTTATGGATTTTTCTGGTCTCCTTTCATGGGTCAGAAGCTAAGGAATGTGAATCCATTAAAATTAAATCCATTTCTGGAACCATTTCAGAGTAAATGCAGTAGATGCAATAAAAGAAAAGATAAGATTTTCATCTTCATCTAATTTAAAATCTAAATTTCAAGGCCAATACAACTATTATAACCAAGATAATATTGAACTAAAGGTCTTCTCCTAATGTAATTTGTTCAGATCTTGATTGTGTCGGCTTAAATATTGCATTCTTAATTTAGTTTTGTGACACTGGTAGGCCAAATTTCACTTGTGTAAATACACTCTCTCTCTCTCTCTCTCTCACCAATTTGATTATACAAAGGCAAAGTACAAAGTAGTAAGGTCTCATTTTATTTCTATGCTTGGTCCATGTCGCACATTAATATCAGAGTACACTAGCTTACTGCTAGTCTAGCTAAAGAGCCTACTTCACCAACCACAGCTTTAAGATGAGGGGATGGCAACAGGAGCTAACTCCTCTTGCCCCGCCTGTGCCTTGTTGCCATCATGATTTTTTAAAGTTTCTAATATCCATAGCTACCAGCAGATGCCAACACTGACAAGCCCTGAAGCTGTGACCATTGCACACTTTCACTCTCTCTCTTCTCCCTCTCACTCTCTCTTCTCACTCAAAATGCAGGCATGCTGAGTAGTGTGGAGTAACTGGAGATGTAGTTTGGACAGAGGACCCAATTATATATTATTTTCAAGAGTTTTAACGCATGATTGGAATGATAGATAAATAAATCTGGAGCTTACAGGAAAATAAAATATTGCCTATAGAGATGTATTAGAGAGAAAGAGGGAGTGTTGTTTGGAGACAGTGCTGCTACGTCCTGCGCACGGTGCAGATGGAATGGTCACATGAAAGCAGGACGTGTGTGCATGTGTGTTGTGAGTGTGTGGAAAGACAGAGAGTGAACTTAATCTTATGACTAAGTGAGTTTGTTTGAGTGTATTATGCAGCAGGGTTACTTTTGATCAAGAGCATGTTGTGCCCTTGTCTTGCCTTGATCAACTTGACTGCCCACAAATTCCCCATGAGGGAACAGTCAGAGGAGAAATTTGAATTGCAACAAATTTACAATTATATTAGTGTGAAAAAGACAATTTGGTGCATCCGTAGCTACAGCTGCAGAGCAACCATGTTCTTGAGTAAAAATATCAGTTGGAGTGAATAAGTGCAGCATTACATACAGAGTAATCAGATTCCTTTGTAGAGCAGACATGCACATTTAACGCAGGATCCTAGAGGAAATCCGCTTTCCTTACAGCACCTTATGAAAAGTGGCTGTAATTATCTCCACCATGCATAAACCCAGAGAGGTTCGTGCGTAGTGTGTGCGTGTCTGTACACAGGTAATCTTGCATACTACTGGACCCTACTACTACTGGATGGGTTCAGACAGCCAAATAATGTCTAAACCGCTGGCAACAAAAGTGAGTACACCCCTTAGTGAAAATGTCCAAATTGCGCCTAAAGTGTCAATATATCTTGTGTGGCCACCATAATTCTATCTTGGATGTGTGTTTGGTATCTTCATCATGTTAGAATACTGCCCTGCGGCCCAGTCTCCGAAGGGAGGGGATCATGCTCTGCTTTAGTATGTCACAGTACATGTTGGCATTCATGGTTCCCTCAATGACCTGTAGCTCCCCAGTGCCAGCAGTACTCATGCAGCCCCAGACCATGACACTCCCACCACCATGTTTGACTGTAGGCAAGACACACTTGTTTGTGCTCACCTGGTTGTTGAACCAAATTTTAAAGTTCATCATGGTCTCATCAGTCCACAGGACATGGTTCCAGTAATCCATGTCCTTAGTCTGCTTGTCTTCAGCAAACTGTTTGTGGGCTTACTTGTGCATCATCTTTACAAGAGGCTTCCTTCTGGGATGACAGCCTTGCAGACCAATTTGATGCAGTGTGCGGCGTATGGTCTGAGCACTGACAGGCTGACCCCCCCACCCGTTCAACCTCTGGAGCAAAGCTGGCAGCACTCATACATCTATTTCCCAAAGACAATCTCTGGATATGACCTGAGCATGTGCACTTAACTTCTTTGGTCGACCATGGCGAGGCCTGTTCTGAGTGGAACATGTCCTGTTGAACCGCTGTATGGTCCTGGCCACCGTGCTGCAGCTTAGTTTCAGGGTCTTGGCAGTCTTCTTATAACCTAGGCCATCATTAGGTAGAGCAACAATTATTTTTTCAGATCCTCAGACAGTTCTTTGCCATGACGTACCATGTTGAACTTCCTGTGACCAGTATGCGGGAGTGTGAGAGCAATAACACCAAATTTAACACACCTGCTTCCCATTCACACCTTGAGACCTTCTAACACTAACGAGTCACATGTCAGCGGGGAGGGAAAATTATTTTCAGTTTTGGGTGTATTAGTTGCCAGCGGTTTAGACATTAATGGCTGTGTGATGTGTTATTTTGAGGGGACAGCAAATTTACACTGTTATACAAGTTGTACACTCGCTACTTTACATCGCAGCAAAGTGTAATTTCTTCTGTGTTGTCACATGAAAAGATAAAAACAAATATTTACAAAAATGTGAGGGATGTACTCACTTTTGTGATAATAACCCTCTAATATTTTTGTGCATATTTAAGACTGCATGCTCAAAAACCTCTCGTGGTTGCAGTGATTCACAATTTTTGAAAAAGCTATTTTACTAATGGAGCCTATCGTAACGCTTAGACTTTCATTTTCTAAAGGTATTCGCCATTTTACATGTGTAACAACATAGCTAAATTATTGTTTAGCCTTCCACTAAATTTAAGGTGGATAAAATTATTTTATCATGCGGCTCTTTTAGACTTTCCAAACGTTACAGAACTGATTGGATAATTTTGTGTGGATTGTGGATGATCTCAAAAAATGATCATCCACCATTTTACAGCCATTTCTTTCACAATGCAAATGTGAGAAAGTCTTTTTGGGCCACTATGCATCACATCACAGACCTCGATAATTACCAGATTAATTGTGCGATATGTCAATTTGGCAGAACTTGGCGGACTTCCTGGGGTCTTGATAAATTTTTGTTATCTTCAAAAGAATCCAACTGCAGCGGCTCTGACCTCTCTCCTCAGGCCCCTCTCATGTTGGTATCATTGCTTAAAATTCCGAAGTTTATCATCCCCTTTATTGTTTCTTTATTAAGTTTATACAGTTAGGCAAAGCTAGGACAGTTGGTTACAATACTATCACACTATTCTATGCATCGTAAAAAGAACTTCCACAATATTATACAAAAAAATACATATATACTGGACACACAGCTGCCACAACAACTCCCTGTTCCCTGTCCACATGCCCCCAGACACACCTGGTGGAGATCTGTAATCAAACAGATGTCAGAATCACAATCAGATTCATAAACAGGCTTATTTGCTAAGTAGGTTTTCACACACACCTGTCCAGGGTGTACTCCGCCTATGCAATACTGTCAGCTGGGATTGGCTCCAGCCCCTGTGACCCTGTACGCAGGGTAAGCGGTTGTCGATGGATAGTTTTCATGTACAAGGAATAATGTGTGATGATACAGACAGTTTTCAGCAGCAAGAAGCTGTTTTATAAACACACCTTATCTGCTCAACAAACATTAGACACAGTTAGCAACTAGCCAATGTCTGTAAATAAACAAGTGTATGCTAACAGGTGCTAACAGGCCTGTAAAAAATATTAAAATAAACTTGGAATCAGCTGTTGATTGAACTGGGTTTAAGGTGAGATGGTCATAGGTAGACGCAGCTTAATTTTAAAGCAATAGTTCAACATTTTGGGAACACGTTTAGGAATGAAGAGAGTGATACCATTCTCACTCTCACTTAAGTTGGAACCTTGAACCAATAAGTTTAGCTAAGAATAAAGCTAAAGTTAATAATCCCAGTCAAGGAAATATTCCCCAATTACTTCCATCCATCCATCCATCCATCCATCTTCATCCGCTCCGGGTTGGGTCGCGGATGCAGCAGCTCCAGCAGGGAACCCCAAACTTCCCTTTCCTCAGCCACATTAACCAGCTCTGACTGGGGGATCCCGAGGCGTTCCCAGGCCAGTGTGGAGATATAATCTCTCCACCTTGTCCTGGGTCTTCCCCAGGGCCTCCTCCCAGCTGGACGTGCCTGGAGGCATCCTTACCAGATGCCCAAACCACCTCAACTGGCTCCTTTCAATGCAAAGGAGCAGCGGCTCTACTCTGAGCTC
>JAPMOB010229996.1:0-27773 GCA_029875015.1 Lepomis gibbosus | reverse complement strand
TAGTTCTGTAAAGCACTTTGGTCAGTCAGTGGCTGTTATAAAATGTGCTATATAAATAAAATGAACTTGAACTTGAACTTTTAATTTAACAAAATCTATTGGATAGCTTATTTTACTGGCTAAAGAAAGTCCATGAAATCCTATTTTGGGCTAAATACTAGAATAAATACCTTGTTATGAAAAAAAATGCATCCTTCCAATGTATTGTTTGCTCAACGGACAGTTATATCCTTAAGCACAACACTTACCATAAGCAGGATGAGAGCTGAAGCACTGTAACAACAGTGTAGTAAACTTCAGGAATGCCTTTTGAAATTATTTTAAATTGAAGGCAAGTGTCAGATTCTCAGATCAGGTTTCAGAGACTGAAGAGCCTAAAACTGTACAGATATACCCTCCGGTCTCATCTGTTCTAGCCGCTGAGACAGCGATGTCCTCTGCAGGTGCCTCAGAGGGATGTAGGCCTGCAGTGATGCTGAGAGACTCACAAGATTTGCAGGATTTCTTTAGAAGCCAAGAAGCAAATTCTTTGTAAACGTAGCAGTGCATGTGTGCAATATAAGTGAGATTTGCAGGGTCTGGAGATAGTCTCATCTCCCTCCCTGCTTTACAATGTTAGCATTTAGTGTATCTTTATAGATCTAGCTCCCTGAATTGAATTTCAAAGTTCAAAACAATAGGCAATAGAACAGACAAATGTCCTTCTGATCCCTCCCTACAGGCTGTGGCTCTAGCTGGGTTCGTATGCTATTCTCAAAAACAAAAACATAATTATAATAAAGGCAATGAAAAGTCAAAAAAAAAAAGTGCCGGAAATGAATACGTGTCGAAGGAGATTTGATTTCACACAGTGCCAGTTGCCAAAAAGAAAAATTAATCAAGGTGAAACACATGGAAATATTCCTTTTAGTGTGTACTGTAAGTGAGTTTCACAAAAGCAAACTCTTGTTTTTCCCCATTTAGTAAAAGCCTTCAGGTGTTGTTTGTGTTGCATTCAGGTTAGTAGATCTGTTACAGTGCTGACCTTAACTCAATGTCTGAGAGGTCACATTTGCCTTGTAACCGTGGTAATAAAAGGCACTATAGAAATCAAGTTTACTGATCTCTTGTCAAGGCTGGTGAACGACATCACAGAAATAAAACACCCATTTTTGGAGAAATTACAGATGGTGAATGGTGAGGTCCCCCTCTTTTTACTTTGACAGCGTACATTCTTTGATTATATATCACAAAACCTACCAACTGTGATTTCTCTTGATGAAGCTTGGGTTTCTCTGGCTGGCATTACTTTTGCTTCCTGTAAAGTCATGATGGCATCGTTGGTCATGCAAACTAGGCTTGCTAGTTCTTTTTAAACTGCTGCTGCCCGCCAGCATGAAATGCATCACTTCCTGTGTGTCATGATTTTATCCTTGATAAAGACTTGCTTCTTCCCAAATGTTTAAAGTAAAGGACAATTACATGGAGCTGGCACAATTACATTTAAACTGGGATTAGGCTGAATCAGTCAATATTATTTATTTATATTTATTTACTATTTAAAGGAAAGTGTTGGATTGTTACTAAGACTTTTGCATTTATTCTAACAGCATGCATTTTGCAAGCAGAATCTCACATTTGAAGCTCTCGTTTAAAGGTACAATGTGCGAAGACACTGCGGATTCAGGCAGGGTCAGGAGAGGTATTGAGCAGGTATTGAGTGGAGCGAGAGGAAGCTCTGGCATCAGAAAGGCAGCAACAGCAAAAATATTTTTACATGAACCTTGAATTAAAGGTTTATCAAACCAGAGTTGGTGATTGTTGGAACAGTGCAAACACTAACCACAACTATCGGGGTCAGTTTTATTTTATTACTGGTGAGTTTGAATGAAGTGTGTTTTACGATGAGTTTCCAAAGCAATTAGTTCTTGAGTTCAGAAAGTGCAAGGTGGTATTTTTCTGATTTGATAAGGAGACTAGACTAGGTGTAACAATATTTCCTTTCCTGACATTTTCTTTGTTTCTTTTGTTTATTTTTTAGAAAAAGAAAAAGCTAAGAGAGCTTGGGTAACATAGCGAAGTCACCACTCATACACATCTCCCAGCTGAACTATGGCTAGTGATATACCGTTGATAATGTTAGTTAGATTTTTGATTCTGACCATATCTTACACAGAGTATGTAAGTGTAGCGAGTGTAGTGAGTTTGCTTAATCTTGATCCTTGTGGCAGCAGGTGGATGCAGTCCTGAGTACCATGCAATCAGTCTGCTACACGTGCTGTACCACATTAGCAAGTGTGGAAATTCACCTTATTCATGTGTCTCTCATTTTGTTTAGCCTCATTGTAAGTATATTGGCCCCTCCTTTTTGGTACACTATTATTAGGCAGATGTTTTAAGACGAAAACCAACTCACTCTGAGTTACTTAAGCTTAAATCCATATGTGGTCTATGAGGCAGTCAAACGCACTAGTCACAAACAACCAAACTGACCTATGGGAACCATGTGTGTGTCTGTCTGCGTTCCCTGGGGCCCGCAGTGTGTGTACTGGGTCAGAGGAGGCCGAGGCTTTAATAAAGGAACAGGCCTGGTACAAGGATGCATGCCAGTGCGACTGCCGGGGGACATGCAACCTGATGGGGTCCAGATGAGAGCCACCAGACTGGACTTCTTTCTCCAAACCAACTGGCGGTCGGTGCATGGATTACGTTTCACTGCCTTCTTCCTTGAACCTCGTTCTGGGTTTACTCTGGGATTTGAGGGGGAAACTGTCAGATTTAAGTAACATTCTCCTTTAATGGTACTTTACTCTAGCTTTTCATAGATCACAGGACATCGTGTTATCTCATGTTCTGAGACATCATTTGTAAACAGTGTGCTCGGCTCATACTGGAGGCCTCCTTTTTCTGTTGGTCATCAAATGTAAATATTTAACATGCTCCTGGCCGTCGTGTTGGGGGTGTCTGGTAACCTACAAGATGAGGTTGCTGTTTCCTGCTTTTTGGTGATCAATAGATGTTTGTCGTGTTATCTTCCCCATCCTGAACAAGTACTTACATCATCCACCTCTGCTGAGTGTCAGTTTCAGCAGGGCGGATGAATTTACTTACAGGTCAAACACTTGATCAGCTGATCCGCAATGAACTGTCCCCTGTCTTTCTCAGCGCAATATGAGGTGACAATGCAGAAAATTTGCATCAAAACTTTTTCTATAATGAGTATAATGGCAGGCAATATGACGATTTGTCAACCATCAGAAATGTTGCCATGCTGTTTATAACATGGCAGCTGTCCCTTTAATAGCTTTGGGTGTATTAGGCCTAATAATAAGCACTTAAACCTTTATGCACATGATTCCTGACAAAAGAACAATGTGCTGTAGCAATAATTAAAAATATATCAAAATGCATCATGGATTGTAATAATCAGATGAAACTAGTAATATTAGATATTATAAATTGTTTATTTGCCCACAAATAAGGCATTGAGCTCTGAAGCCTAACACCTCCTCTCTGCATCCAAAACCCCAATATTTATGTTATTTTAGTATCTCCTACATTTTCTCTAAGCTCACAGAGCTCAGTTTACACTACAGCAATCTGGTGGTTTGATTTTCTTGAAAGTCCAAGTAGAGTACCTTTTACTCATAAATAACAAAATAGACACTCAAACACAAGCAACTTATATAATACTGGCTTTGAAAGCCAAGTGGAACACAGTGCTGCAACAGAATACAGGCCTGAAAGCAAAACAGTTAGATGAATGTCATATGTTGGCATTTTGTATTTACCACTAACCTGTCGATCAGGCATGCTCTAACCACTATTGTTATAGGTCCTAAAGCTTTGGAGCCAACATCTGTTTGCTACTGTTGGCACTGTACAGAGAAAGTCTGGAAGATCTACCAATAATGAAGGAAACGTTTGACTACTGTATCCAAAACCACAATTGTTTGGCTTTAGAACACTTGTGTTGCACAAACTGTTAAAGAGTTCTTTTATGGCTTACCCTTTTTAGAGAACAGTCATCAGCCACTTATGTTGTTTTGAAAACAGCTGAAATTGAGCTGTGCCAGGTCATGACAGCAAATGTACTGATGTTTTGAGGAGTAAAGATGACATTATTTTCAATTTTTTTTTAGAAAATATGTTAATTTGTCATCCAGATGAGTTGCTCATTGACTTTATTTTAGCCTGCTCTGCTCTATGTCTACTGTTATCATCCAGAAGGATGTCTAGAAAAAGAATTTTTAATCATAAATAAGCACATTTGTGTTTAAATTGCCTCACTGCTAAAAAGGCTAAAGCCACTGTGAAGACAGAATCTGATATGTTCACTGATAATTTCAGGCATTCCTGATTTTAAGCTTAATCACTTCTTTCCATTTTGGAGCTCTACAAATTAAGCAACACGTAATGACATAACAGAATGAGAGATGAGATTAGGTAATACAGCTTCGTAATGAAAACACACACACACACACACACACACACACACACACTTCAGGTTTTTAGGGCATGATGCTCCATACTGACCCAGTATCATGTTACTCCTTCCATTACTGCTGACTAACTCTTGGTCTCTGGCTTGAATGATAGCAGCAGGGTGAATGGAGCAGGCCAGCGTCCGTCCGTGTCAAATTATCTGGCACAGAGGAGCCTGGGAAATCTGGGCCATCTGAACCTGATCCCTGAAACAGAGCCTGGTGCTGCTGATTCTGGTGTTACAAGTCCAGCAGCATCTGGCACTCTCAGGCGCGAATGACCTTGTTGACATGAAAGGTCACAAAGCAGTAACCGGACAGATCATTAACACCAACCTTCGACCACAAATATCCACCAAAACATCTGCCGGCTTGTTTGCTCACTTGACTTCAATTAAATTTTTTTTAAATTGACTAAAAATTAACATACTTTTACTTTTAATTGCTTGTACGTGCAAATGTGTGGATAATGGATGGAAATCACCCAGACTAGCCTACATGCATCATACCAACACGTTTAAAATATTTAAAATTTTATTTAATGTCTTAGTTACAAAGCAGTTTTGTCAAAAGCATCTTTTATCGTCACATTTATTGATAGAGACAAGTGAAGTACAAATCAGTCAAGGTCAAGTACCATATGCACGTCAATGGTAATACACAATACACAAACACAGCGGCCATCTTTAGAGGGACCAGAGAGGGATGACCTGCAACACCTCTTTCATTCTCGTATAGGTCAATCTCACAAGAGAGGAGGAGCACCACAGGTTCGACTGCGGAACTGTACAGGTTCTGCAGCTGATTTAATTACCACAATCGAAACAAAAATGACTAAAACAGGAACTTATACCCAGAATAACGTGAACACACAGTGCCAGCTCTGAGAACAAAACCACAATTAATAAAAAACAAAGTAAAAACACAGGTATTGTCATTATGTTAAGCTATTTAATAAAGAGGTCACAAAACATCATTATTTACATTCTGTTTGCACCAGTTCACTTTGAAATAAAAATATAACTTGACTGTTAAGCTGTGAATCATCAGCACCTTGATTATAAAAGCACCTTTGGCCTAGAAAGATATGTTCTGCAGGTGATTTTTACTGAGTAGTGAAGGTGAATACTGTACCCTGTTATAATATAGGAGTAGATCTTGTACTGGCTTGAGCTTTAGTAACTTTTGAATTATGCTTCTTCATTATTTTTTAAAGTAGTAATTTTACTTTTTTAATGTTTTTGTTCAATATGTTTTGACTAAATTATTCTACTTTGCACCAGTTGATTTTTATTTTGCATGGTGTCCTTAAGCACCTGAAACCTGTTTGTTAATAATCCATCAAAACTCTTTAATAAAAGAATATTGAACAAACATTAAGCTCTAACATTTGTGGTCCACACATGTATTCATCGTTTTCATCATGTTATGGTTTGTTCTCTTGCTCCATTTTTACATTTTTTTCATGGTTCCTCGCAAAATCTTTCAAAAAGTTACAAATACACACAATACAAACATAATCGTTAATGACCCAGATTTGTTTGTGATGATTAAGATGTGCTTGGTGTAGTGTTGTGGTTATTAGCACTTTGGTTTGGACGTGTGAGTCTGTTGGAGCGGATGGAGCGGGCTTCTGTCAGTATTGCATAAGAATACAGTAATGTAGTTGAGTTGTGTCCATTGTGGCTGTAACCCTGGCTATGACCTACAGGTGACACAACACTGTTTTTGGACCGACCTGAGAGAGCAGCGACCCAGCAGCTTCAGCTTGTCACAGAAGCGAGAGGACATGGTATTCTTTCTGCAAACTGGACCTGCATAACAAGGAACATGACTCAGAGGTCAAATACACTGTAATGTAATAGAAATTCCATGCACGTTGATTGCTTTTCGAATCCTCCACTAAGTCAGACAAACAGACAGACATACTGAGCATTGCATACAAACCTGTGTTGGTCTTGCATTCCTGCATATTGCACTTCCTGAGTGTTTCTGGTTTAGAAATCTTCTCACAGAGGCTGTTTGGCATTGAAGCCGAAGCCAAATCCTGCTCACTCACGCAGTTGACTTCACGGTGCTGCCGACCCCCACCACAACTGACAGAGCACTGCAAAGTCACACACACACACACACACACACACACACACACACACACACACACGTACACACACACACACACACACGTACACACAAACACACACTGAAACTTTTTTCACTTCTATGTATGCCAGCCTAATTATTTTTGTGCAAACATTTTAGAAATGCCCTCAATGCCTTGAGGAAATCACAATTGTGTGTGACTGACCTCCTCCCAGTCCTCAGTCTGCCAATGAGTGCAGGGCTTTAGACTGCACGGCTCTGTGCTGTTCGGCCTCAGTGTGGTGCTACAGCGATGAGGCGCAGGGCAGTACACCAGGCGCTCTCTGATGCCTTCGCCACAGCTGCCAGAACACTGATCAAAACACAATGATTGAAGGGAGGTATCTGCTTTTTAATGGGACTGACAATCAACAATGTATAACATGAGACATGTAACATGGCACACAAATGTGACACTATTCATACATTTGTGGAGTTGGGTGTGACTATACAGGTGATCCTGAATCCTCAATTTAAAATAGTAAAGACTACATCGTGTGACAGAACAACAATAATTGTGAACCATGGTGAAAATGTTGCTAGAAAATGGGATGAAATGCACATTAACAACTTACAATGTAGAAACAAAACACAAATAATTCCCTTATACAGCAGATTAGTTATCAAAAAGCAATTTAGGTAACATGTAACACTGATAATAATCTCTCTCTCAAATTAGAAAAACACAGGCGGCAAAAATCTTAAGGATCACTATTTCAAAAGCGAAACTATCTGCACGACTAGATGCCACTTGAGGTAAGAAAACATGAATATTTATATAAACGTGTAATTCTTTAATGCTATAAAACTTATGCCAAAAGTGCATTATAGGGATCTGATATACATAATGCTCCTACCGGTCCCCATGGCGATATATTCCAGGTCATACAAGGCTTGTGGGGGCAAGTCATAGTGCTGAGGGGTCTGCTGGACGCAGCTTGACAGTGGAAAGGTCTGAGGGGACGTTTACTCTGAGAATCGACACACTGGACATCACGGTACTTCCTTCCCACCATCGCACATTGATCTGGACACTGTGGAGAATAGTTCAATAAATGGCTCACAAATATATGAAAAGTGAGAACATGCGTTGGGCTCCAGTGTTCTCTCTCTCTCTCTCTCTCTCTCTCTCTCTCTCTCATCCAGTCCAGGTGGCAGATGGCCACACACACTGAGTACAGGTTCTGGTCTCGAGGTTTGCTTGCGCATGGTGAAAATTCTTTGACGTCTGTAAATATTACACAGAGTACGGTCTAGACCTGCTCTATATGATATAAAATAAACAAAAGCGAATTGAATTGAAATGAAACATAAACAAACTCCTTTCGTCACCTGGAAAAGTAACCGATAATAAGTGGAATTTTAATTAAGAATTAAGTGTAATTATCGGATTCAGTGACTGGAGGAAATCTAATGTTACTCACCTTGCTCCAGCTGCCACTTTGCCAGATGGCACAGGGCTGCAGGTGACATGTACGTGCAGGCTCAGGTCTCTTCATGTTGGCACAGTCTTCATCATTCTGGGAGCTGCACACTACTGTCCTCCATATTGCTCCAATCCCACATGTTGTTGAACACTGGGGAGTAAGGGGGTATTTTCTCATTAAAACTCAGCTTGGGTTTATGCGTGTACTTGGTGACAAAATGATTAAAGTGACATGTGAGTTAATAATTCTTTGCCGCAAGGACGACACCTGTGGTTTTTCATATTTAGCCTGATAAAAGCAAATTCTGTAACAATTTTGTAAATCATACTAATTTGATTTTCAACCACCAAGAAGTCACTGGAAGTAACTTTACTCAAAAATAACTAGACCATGAACATTAACACACAGCGGAAGAGAGTTTTCAGTCCCCACTAGCAACTTCAATTCCACGCAAGAAAAAATACTTATTTTCAAGTCTCTGTAGGTCAACTTTAAAAGTTTATAATTCCACAGTAGTCATAGCATGCCTGGAAGGGGGGAAAACAATCTTAAAAAGTTATATGCCTTGAAAAATGACCCGCATTACTATCAAGTAGTTTAAGGGCTGAAACATGCAAACTGACTGGTATGGTGGATTAGAGAGGAGGATATAAAATCATCATAAAATGTCTGTACCCACCTCGCTCCAGTTTCCTACATGCCAGAATACATCCATGCTCACTGGCTCTCTGGCCATCAGGTTGCTTTGGACACGGGTGGAGCTGCTCCTGGGACTTTCTGGTTGCTGGTTTTGGCTCTTGGAGCGACTGCCTTTGGACCAGGAAGAGGGCTTTTTAGCACGTGAGACAGAACTATTTTTCTTGGGTGTCACAGCAGGCTTCTTAAGTTTAATGATCTTCACTGTGGGCTGGGGTGATGGTGCAATGGTGGATGGTTTTCTTGCAGATGTGGAGGGAGCTTGTGTTGTGTGGAAGCCAGCTTTTGATGGGACTGAGTGGTCCTTGTATGCGGGAGTGGTGAGGGGAACGCTTTGTGTCCAGTGGCTGTATGGATTGATACGAGGGGTGGTGTGGGGGTTGGAAAAGAGAAAGAGGTGAGTGGTCTTTGCCCATGTTTCAGTACTGGTGTGTGGGGTGGAGTAGGTTGAGGTGGGAGCTTTGCTTGTGTGAATGGTAGGTGGACTTGTCTGTAAAGTGGGTGTGATGAGTATATGCGGTGTTGGTGTGTTTGATTTAAGGGGATGTTTAAGTGATGTAGATGTGGTAACATCCAGGTCAATAATCCCCTCCTCCTCCGCTGTCCTATCCTCAACAACATAATCATATCCTTGAGTATATATCACCACATTTGGTGTGCTTCCCTCCTCTCCCTCCTCTCTCTCTTCTACCGTCTCCTTTTCCACACCAGTTGCTTTTCTGTCCTTTTCAGCAGGATTGCTTGTAGATGGGAAAACTTCAACATTGAACTCATAATCATCTGTGTCTATGATTTTAGGGATTGTGCTTTCAGGGGTTGAAAGGGATGTGGTGGTTGAGATGAAAGCTGTTGCAGTTTCCTTGGTGGTTGTTTTCTTCCTCACATTTGTAGCAGTTGTGGGTGCAGCTACGGCCGTGGTACTTGTGGGAGCCCAGGTAGTTGTACCAGAATGCTTGTTAGGGTGGCTCTTAGGTGGTTGGATGCGATGGTAAATAGGAGGAGGCCCCGGTCGTCTACGAAGACTTGAATTAGGGCAGCTCTGTAGAGCACACAGCGACCTGGACCGGGGTTTGGTTGAGAGGTCACAAGTCTTTATGGGTGCTAGTTCACATGTGACTGTACGTGAGCGAACACCTCCTCCGCATGTGACTGGGCACTGCAAAGGAGGAAGAACATAAAGGATGCATTCATTCAGAAAAGGTTAAATAAAAACTGAGAGATAAAAGCTACAAAGAAACAAGAAAACAGAATAGCCACATAGTAACTTAGAAAGAAAACATACCTCTTCCCAGTTGCCGACAGCCCAGTCCTGTCCACAGGGCACGTCTCTGTTGCATGGCACTACAGGTTTGGGTTTAAGGAGATGCTTGCACTCAACCGGGTGAAGCACTCTTTCCTCCCCTGACACTGTACGAACACAGAGCACTGTTCGCTTCCGTACCCCTTCTGATCCACAGGTGGTAGTACACTGCTGCCAGCCACCCACCCACCACCTGAGGAAGAGGGGACGGACAGGAAAAGGGGGTGAAGAGACAGACTTCGGATAGATGTGATTTTATGGCATTAAAGAAATGAATGAGGAGCACATGGCGAGCGGACGACATTGTCATCTTTTTCTAGTGAACAGGGCTGGGTAGTGTTTGAAAATAAGTTTCAGTACTGACACCAAAACAATATGTTTTTGGAATACTTTGCTTTGAGGAAAAACATGTTTATCTACCAATACCAGTTTTCATTTACCAAAAGAAACCAAACTTCCTAAATGGTAATGTTCTCAAAACACAAGCAACTGTGCAAAACTTTATTAAAAAACTAAACTAAGGAAAGAAAGAAAGTAACAAGTCTATAAATCTGACCAGGCTCAATATCAACTTTTACTTGTTTTTCTACAAACACATGTTTGTTACCGAAAACCTAGTGAGGTTCCACACTTAACAATGAAAATATAAGTCATTGAAATAATTACTTTAATTGGTTGAATTACTGCTGTTTGTTATTACATTGAAATCCATGGAACTCAAAATCATTCTTGCGACTAACTGAAAAATCTAGATTAGGCAATGCAGTTTTCACCCTTTACTTTCAACCAACCGTAATAAATTCTATGGGTTTGTACAGTAGCTAGTTAGATATCCTGGTGACTCTCCAATATTATAAGTGCAATGATCATCAAAAAACATTTATATAACTAAAACAGCACAATATGCTTTGTGTTCATAATAGTACTGACGGTGACAAAAAACTACTAAAGAGCATTTGAGAGTGAAGACCTTGCAGGACAATCCATAGTCTTGCATTTTCTGTGTCTGTCTTCTGGACGGCTGTCTGGGTCACACAAAGACTCGTCCACTACACCCACGTCCATCTCAAAGCACCGCACGGGTTGATGCTGCTCACCTAAACCAATCAGGAATTCAGAGAGCAGATGCTCATGTCATAACTAAAATGTCACTGAAATCCTGCGACTGCCACACATTTAGAATTTTTATTGTGAAATGCAACACCAACCTAAGCCACAGGTGGTGCTGCAGTCTGTCCATGCCCCGTGTCTCCACCTGTAAATGGGTTCGATGATCTCATTTCCTGTCTCTTTGGTCTTCTTGATGGTGTACTCGTACTTTATACCTGGGTTCTTTTCCTGAAACAGCAACTGGAAAACCACATGACTGAGTATTATTTCAAGACTATCTAGACTATCAACGTTAGATATATGACATAAATAAAAAGGATATTTTTAACATTCTCATCAATTTGATTCAATAAATAGGAATTGGAAAAAACATGCAAAGTTATGTATGCTCTAAATGAATGGTCATCCTTGATGTCTGCCCCTTTTCTCTATCCCTGATTGGTTGAAATCACTGTAAACAAACACTGGGGAAAAACATATATTGCTCATGTACATCAGTACATCTCAGAAGAGTGACATTCTTTAAAAACACTAAAAATAAATACCCTCCACCCTCTTTAAAGACATTAACCTCTGTATTGTGATGGCCTACCTGGAGCATGACTGGGTGTTTGGTGGGTCCAGGAGCGGTGAGGTTCTCCATGTTCCCACTGCGTTCGTAGTAGAACGTCGTCCCGCCGGCCTCATACTCCCCGTTCCACTGGATGATAAAGTTGCCGTTGAGAAAGTACTCCCCAGACGCTTCGCTCCTCAGAGCCAGGAAGTTACCTGCCTCCTCCACTTCCTTTACCAGGATGTCCCGCGCCCCCTCAGGTATCACACCCACGTCCACGTACCCTGGGAGAGTCAGGAGGGGAGTCAGAGTCACAGCAAGGTAATGGATGGCCCACCATGGCTGCTGCCACACTCACATCCAGACTACCAGACAGTTTCTCTCTGATCTTTAATAGAGGGTGGGCTCAGTCTGTGGGGGTGGTTGGTTGGTTTGTGTGTGTGTGTGTGTGTGTGTGTGTATGCGTTTTCGGCGTGGGGGGCACTGGCCTGTCTCTGTTTTTTATTGTGTGGATGGGGGGCTGAATGGGGGAGGACGAAAGCAGCTATGAGTAGGGCTCAGGAGTTTAATGATGTTTGTGGGAAGGTGTGTGTGTTTCTGTGTTTGCGCAAAGGAGGGGGAGGTTTGCCCTTGGTCTAAGCCTTTTGAAGTCTCACACATCTGGGCTGGTTATCTGGAAAGGATGTTGTGCAGGGCAAACACACACAGACAGAAAAAAAGAGAGGGAGAAAGAAGGAGGAATTTCTATATTGTTTTATATTGTTTTAGAACCTCTTTCTCTGTCTTTGCCGAGTGTTGATTCTGGATGTAAGTTATAGCTTTCCAAGCCCAGTAAAATCCACCAAACACATGTCTCTCTTTAGGCAAATGCAAACATGGGCCTGCAGACGCACACACACACACACACACACACACACACACACATCACACCAGCCAAGTATAGCAGGACAAACAGCTGCGCAGTGTGGACAAGAAGACTGCCATGACAACCAGGAAACAACACAATGGTGTAATGCTAATGAACTGTCCTCAAATGACTTTCCGCCTGAAGACATAAATTTAAATTCTGGACTTTTTCACACTGTTCTGGGGGGTACATCAAAGCCTTTCCTCATTAATAGGTTGTCTGTTTTGTGTTACTACAACATTATAATTGTCCTGATTCTTATGTCTAGATAATTCAATTTATTTCCAGCTGCTAAAACATCCCCTTTGTGTTGGACTCACCAAAGCCTTCTCCTTCATCAAACAACTTGTAGATCTTCTCACAGCTTGTGCCATCACCCAGACAGACTCCACAATGGTCCTCCACTGCGTTTGAGTCAATGCCATAGTCACAGCCTACGTCCTACAGACAAAACACACACACAGACACACACACACACAAACATGTAAAAATACAAGCACAGACACATTACCGAGTCACATATGATGGAAGTTTTCACAGAAAGACTCTTCCCTCCATTATACTGTAGCTACACTGCAGCTTGTCTCATATCCTGCTCCACTATCCCCATTATCTTTTAGTCTCTTACCCAGCCACACTACCTTGCACACTCCGTTGACGCAGATGTTCCTGGACATGTTATTCATGAAGCATGGTGTTCCGTCTGTCACAGCATCAAGCATCTTCTCCGAAAAATACTCATTGACCGGTCGACAGTGCAGCTCACAGGGATGTACTAAAGATGGTTGAGGGTTGGGGTAAAGAGGAGTCTAATTCTGTTTCATTTCAATAAAATGCTGAGTCCAGCCAACTAATGTCAAGACCAATTGTCAGGACTATAAAGCAAACTTTACATTGATGACGAGACATTTTTGGAGCTCAAGAGCCCAATAAAATGACATGTTACATGTATTAACAGTGATGAACATGGAAAATGACACAAAATACAAAAAGTCTGCAATGAACTGTACTGAAGCAATGTATGCTAAGATTGAGTAAATGGGGTAGCTGCATCACTGAGGGCTTTTCAGTGTAAATGCTGCCCCCTCTTGGGGGACAATCACAGCTACAGATCTTCTGTGATCTGAGAAGGGGAAGTGCAAAAAAGGGTTACCAGCATACATGTTTCTGTCTATCTGTAGTATCTAACTGTATATTTGAGGCTTTGACCACTTACACGGGTTAGCCACAGGAATCCACTGGTAGAGCTCATTATGGTAGGGCACAGTGTCAAACTCGCTGCACAGCATCTCTCGAAAGGTTGGTTTATTCTTCGGACAGGGTTTTGTGTTACAGGTCCGATAACGTTTTCTTTCCCCAGTGCAGTACTTGCCCCCAAACTCTGGTCTGTGGGAAACAGCAGCACACTAAATCAACCATGTGTTCATTATCATCTATTGTGGAAGACATGCCAACAAATTGCAAGAAAAGTTTAAATAAAAAAAGAAAAATAGTTAGTAAGAGAGTTAGCTCTTACTTAGGGTTGTTACATTCCCTGTCTGCTGACTGAACTCCATTCCCACAGGTCCTGGAGCAGTGAGACCAGGTACTCCATTGTCCCCAGCCTCCATTCACCGTCTCTGGGAGTTTACCCACAATTACACACTCTCCTGAGATACACCACTGAAAAGAGAAACGCTGGTAAGATCACTCAAATAACGCTAGCAATGCGACACATTCAACACTCAAGGCTCTGCGCCGGTACCACCCTCATTGTGCTAACCATATCCATCCCCAGATCAATGAAATCCAAACCCTAAAAAGACAAAGCAACTGGCACCATCTACCTTCTCTGATCCACAGCGAGTGCCATCTATAGGTGAGTCCAGTTTGGAGCGACAGGAGCCATTCACTGAACACCAAAGAATCTGGCAAACGTTCTGAAAGGAAGACATAATCCAATCAACAATAAGAAGGACTATTTTATAAATGATTTCTGACATTCAGCTTTCAGTTAGTGCTAGTGTATAATACTCACATCAACCTCATGGCAGAAGGTAGCATTTGGGCCATACTGGAGCTGACACTGGTGTTGCGTGGTGTAGCGGACACCAAGGCGAGCCAGTGGGGTGGTTAGGTCCCTCTTGGAAGGCCGGTCATCCAGGCAAAAACCCCAGCCACGACTAAGACAGAAATACAAAGATGTGATATTGAGTGAGTGACTTAAAAGAGAAAGGGAACCAAGGTGTGGTGGTGAGTGAGAAACCTCACAGAGAACTGAAAAGAGAAAACTTGAAAAGTCAATAGCTCAAACAGGACTTTGTTTGAGAGGAATCCCTGCTTGTGGCTACTTGCATGTTTGAACATTTAGCAACATTTATGAAGAATTATGAAAACTAATATATTTATTATTATAAAAAGGCAACTATTCTAATAGAAAAACATGCCGCTTCACAGGAGCTCAAGGTAAAATTCTCGTCAGAAAGTAATTCTCAAATTCATCATTGACAGAGTTTTCAGTAGAAAATAGAGTCCAGCAGATGTTTGCAGATACTTGTGCAAAGCGTGACCGCACTCTAAAGTTCCTTCAGACTCCTCCTGCTTTTCAGTGAATTGCTGGATTTTGCGGCTTCAAATGAATTGTGCTTGTTCAGCACGTTCTTTGTTGTTCTTTTTAAAAACTTAAGTTCGTCAGGGTTTGCTACACTTCAATGTCTTAGTATCATTCCTACAGACACAAAACCACACCCAACCTATTGCGTTTTATGGATTATTTTCACCACCTCCATTCCAATCTGCACCAGCATATCCAGTTTATCCGCCTCCAAGAGTCAGTGTAGTTTGGAATTATTCCCATTTTCACCATAATTGCAGAAAATTCACACAAATTGCATGCGAAGATGGATGGATCCACAGAACTCATGTGTTATCCACAAAGAAAAACAGCATTAAAGCTGAGTGAATCATGTTATTATTTTAAGATTAATTGCTTCGGAATAAAATATGAAGTCAGCCTTACTCAAGGAAGCGTGTGATGTATTCTTTGGAGCAGGAAGACCAAGTGAGAGGCGAGCTGTCATACATCAGCTGTCTGGACATGATGAACGGGTGCCGCCCTTCCAGCTCACAGTCATTGCCCTGGCCATCATGATGAATTCCAAAGCTGCGTTCAAACACAACCAATTACAATATTGTCATTACAAACATTACAGAAAGAAAGGTTTTACAAGAATAGAAGAATAGATGACCTTCATGCTCTGGTTGTTTTTGTTGGAGACTGATTGTGCCTCTGAACAAACAACTGGCTGATCTCAAAAGAATTCAAAAGTGATGTGTCCCAATCCTGTGATACCGAGTGAAATTTAATGTAGAATTTGGTCTCAGCTCAGGTGTATAGGTTGAATGGAGCTTAGAGAAAGTTCCATCAGGAAAAGCACTTTAACTTTAATTTTTCTTTTGTCCTTATTCACTACTCATTTAAGCCATAAATGGAGTTGGCTCTTTCATAAATTTTCAGCTGCTCTTCCTCTTCTCGTACTCAGATGCTAACTGAAAATGCTAACTATTAACTCTGATTTTAGTGGTGTCTTTTGATGAAATTGACACTGAAGCGACATCTCAACAATGCACTGGAGCAGAAAAATGGGATTAAATCAAACATGGTTTTCTATGTCACAGTAATCCAAAACTGAAAACAAACCCAACTTCTATGTCACTTTTACTGTTACCAAATTATCTACACCAACACCACATCAATCTTCTCAGGTATCAGTCTTTTTTTATATCTGGTTATTAGACACTAGCAATTATTTACATACAGCCAGTTCACTAATGGGCTAATGCAACTGTATATTCCTCTGTAGGAAGTGATCATGGGAACAAGATGATTCCTTTGTCACACAGCCCATTGTTATGATATTCCATTATACAGGGTTTCACAACAATAACAAATCCACACACACACACACACACACACACATACACACAGACCTGTGGCCCATCTCATGAGCGATGGTGAAGGCCACAGGTAGTCCCGAATCCTCATTGATGTTGCAGCTGCGGTGTGGTTGACACATCCCAGACAGATGAGAGAGACCCAATGTCTCACAGGGCTGGTTCATTCCAGCACATATGTCTTTCCTTTGGGTGGACATGGGCATATTATCAGTATCCATGCCAATTTATCCATTTCATTTAAGTTATCTACTGAAATTGCAGACCTACAAATGCATATATGTGTGTGTCACTTGCCTGGTGACCAACACAGCCACGTCATGATGAGCTGGATGTGTGTCACTCTGGGGATTGAGGTTTTTCTGCCAAGCACAGAAACTAGCCAGGGTGGTATCTGCATGATGAACAATCTTCAACCCTTTCTGCAACAAACAGCAGAATTAGAAATCTAATTCTGCACATTATCTGCATCTCTTGGATTGTGTCACAATCTGTCATTTGACAAAAGCTTGAGATTGTTCTTTGACCCTGCAGAAAATAAAGGTTTACTGTGTGGTGGCTGTGGCTTTGAGGTTGAGCAGTTCCGGTCTCCAGTCTGTATATGTTGAAGGGTCCTGAATATTGAACCCCAAGCTGCTGTGTGTGTATGATTAGTTTCTCTCTGACAAGCAGTTGGCACCTTGTATGGTAGCCTCACTGCCATCATGGTGTGAATGTGTCATGTAGTTCAAAGTGCTTTGAGTTGTAGGACGACTAGAAAGGAGTTATACAGGTACAGTCTAGTTACCATGATCAGACATTTTATTGGTTTTTGTTAAATTTAATTTGAATCTGTTTTCCAGTCTGTTACACTCACAGCCATACACAGAAGTCTGATGTAAACCAAAGCAGGGCTTAATCCTTCAGCTGGATACTACTGTGTAAGGAGCTTGAATCACAGCTAAATGACGGAGAGCCTCCCAGTTTACCTTTCCTCCTAACTACCATAATTAGGAATGCTTTAAAGATGTGAATAGGCATTTCTTGTTCAATCTCAATATATGCGTTGCCAAAGCAAAAATCACTTTTTTGAGTTTCTTGAGAAAACTCTTTCAGGAAAGTGTTACCTCTTCCCCTTGCAGCAAAATGAGGCGAACCAAGATGACATGGATGGCATTCCCAATACTGGCATCATGGAAGATCCCAGCCACCTGACAACATAGAAATCATTCACTACTAAAAAAAATTAAATACTTAACATCTGTGCAAAAACTTTCAGTGGGTGAGTACAAGTGTAAGAAATAAAAAAGGTAAATTGTAACTCCTCACCATGTTCATAATGGTGAAGATGTAGGACTCCACAGTATCGCTGCCGTGGTACTCTATCAGTTTGGAGTCAGCCACCACCATGGTCTCCACCCACCGCTCTCTGCTGACTGAGCGCTGCGAGCGGGAATGAGCCTGGTCCTCCCCACGTTGCTGCTCCCTCTCCCATTCCTCCCTCTCCCTCTCCGCTTGGACAGAGTCACTTGGAGCATCTAAAGCATGGATAACGGAAGACATCACTTTCAGTAAACTTGTGGCTTATCCTTAGCTGAACACAAAACTATACTCACTTGGGTACAATTAATTGCACAAACATCATCAGCACCATATGCGTACACACAATTCAGAGACACACCTTGAACTCCACAGGGGCTGGGTGTCTCTTTGGACTCAGGACTGCGTTTTTTTCTGTGACTTTCTGTAGTAACTCTTGGATAGACCACGTGGGGCTCTGGAGTCCCGGCAGGATCATGCGGAGATTTCTGGACAGGTTCTATAAAATAGTATCCCTCTGGCAGTGAAAAGAAGCCTCTCTGTGGAAAATAAAAATGACAGATTAATATGCATTGAGCAGAAATGACTTAGTCTGGGAGGAGCAAGTTTAGGCTTTGATCAGTCTCTTCCTGTACACACACATATCCCTCACAATACCCAAATCTGACCAAAGCTATTCTGTCTCTTTCTACTCAGTCACAGGTCCACATTGTATTTAAGATTAAAAAGATAATTTTTTTAGCCCAAAATCTTGCCCAATGCAGCTTAAGTCTTTTTTGTAATGTCATGCATTCTTAGACTGTGACTAAAGCAGAAAGGTTACAGCCTAGTAACTTGCATGCTTTTGTGCTATAGTAACATTTATGAGCGCAACCAAACACCAAAAATGGTAGTTTCAATAATTCCCGCAGTTAAAAGGTGAGAGGTTGGACTTTCTCTTGCAAAGCCTGCTGATCCTAATATGAGCCTTTGTCCTTCCCTGAGGCACATTCTCCATCTGCTGCAGCAGCAATAGAGACTTTTTTTCTAAGTATGCCATGCATGTTCTTACTGGTGCAGACTATTTCCTTGCAGACTATCAGTGAGGTCTGCTGGTGAACACACACATAGAGACACCCCCAAAACACAAACACACCTACATGAAAACATATACATACATGCAAACACAAAAAAGAGACTTCTGTCAAATCTCTGACTTTTCCTTGTAAACACACACATTATGAATGTTCCACCTCCACCTAACTGTTTGCAAGTTCTGTTTATTAAGGTGATTGTGTGCATGTGAGTGGGGGTTTGTGTCAAGCTGAGTCCAAACAAGCCCAGACTATTCAGGGTTGAACCACTCCCTCTAATCTTAAACTGACTTGCAAAAGACAGCATGAGAAAAGGACACATAATTCTTTCAAGGGCCAAATGGATGGAATAAATACAACTGGAAAAATATTTTTTATTTCTTTTTTTTTCATCAGCAGGAATTTTCCATGTCTTTCATTATTTAAGAAATTGAAATATGCACATGTAAGTCAAACAAAACCAACACAAACAGTTCTTATGACTGTTGCATCTGATCTTTGGATCTCTTCTCAGTTTTTGAGACTCCAAAGGCAGTAAAAAATGAGGCCATGAAGTGCTTACAGTTTGGCCAGTTGTGGCTACAAGGGTCTACCCTGCTGTTTGCTGAAGTTACTCACTATTTAGCTTTCTGGGTCATCCTGACAAGTTTTACATGTGTTCCCCAGACATGTGTTTCAACCACATTCACTCAGCAGTCTGCAGAGCTCTGATTTCTCCACTCAGGGAGTTCAGCAAGTACAAATCTAGAGGAGCGCTCCCTTTGGAAAGACTATATTACTCCACCTGTTACACTGAACCTTGTAAAATGAGAAAGTGTCCACAATCTGGAACAAAAACATTGTAGGATGCAACTAAGCTGCTCGGGCTTGTTTTTCCATGTGAAACTACCAGAAGAACAAGAATAACATAACAAATGATAAACAAAAGTAATCTGTATATGTCTGAGGTTTCATTATTTGTTTCCAAACTCAGATTTTAAAAAAAGTATTGAGAAAGGGTTTTCCACTGACTCAGAGTATGGCCTTCAGCCAGGGGTCCCTGAGCTGTGGTGGACTCATCTACAAAGCATGCAGGCTGATGCGTCTACGGTCAGCTGGGAAAGTGACCCAGAGGCCCTGTGCACACTAAGCTGATATCACTGCATCACTCTCATCCTGTTTGACAAATGTTTTACCAGATTCAGATTTGTTTTTCCATTTGCACCATCTCCCTGCAAGACAACACACACAAAAACAAATGATACATATAAGGGTGATTCTTGGGTGTTCTCTTTTATCATGACTCTCTCTCGTCTTAAACCTCCAAACGAGTCTAAGCAGAAAAAAGGCAGGTGGTGGAGATCAACCAGGAAGGAATGCTAAAGAGAGGCCCATCCAAACATTCAGACCATTGCTCTGCATGATCTGTGTTATCTGCATACCAAATGCAGTCCTACTGTGCAACACAGCCTGCAAGGTTTTGCTTGTACAGTGTGGTTATGGTCTTACTTGTGATCCTGAAAATTATTATGTACAGATTCTGTGTGATGTCTGTGCTCAACAAACAAAGACAACTTGAAAGGATACCAACTAGGACTTTGTTTTCCATTTGCACAAAAATACGGGATTATCCTGGAACAGTTTTTGCTCTAAATCCTGAACGCTCTGCCAGCTGAAACAACCTCAGACAAAGTTCACTTTCACCACCTCATCGCCCTCCGACACCTACTGCCATTCTCCTCCTTCTCTCCGTTAATCCCCCCTCCTCTGACCTAGTGGAAGCGTGTTTGGGTGTGAGGTGCCAGAGCCAGGGGAGGTTACCATAACACAGGTCTGTGTTCTAAATACACCGGCCATGTGGAACTGCTTTACTTCTGTTTCCTGCTTCTGTGGGTTTTGTAGTGCTGGCCAACTGGGTCTGGAATAAAGTCTCTGCTGTTACACAGCCTGTGGCCTCAGCAGTGATTAGTGGTACCAAAGGAGAGGTGGGGGCGGATGGTGCTCATTACTGCAAATATGATTAATCACAACAATTTTCTGCCAAACAAACTTTCATTTATTTTTAGACAACTTCTTCTTGATAATTACACATTCAACTACACTTACTTGCCCTGAGTTTTATTTTACATCACAAGATGAGACTGATAAGACAGCTAATTTCTTCCTCAGAGGTCAGAGACATTATCATTTTTCATCTGAATACTGTGACAAAACATGCATTTAAGAGAGGAAAATACCAATATAATAGGTCTGAACTTGTGTGTTCTTGTTTTGTCTTGTGCCTCTGGAATTGCCAAAGACTCCACTGAGAAAGTTTCGGCTTTGGTTGAATTGAGGGTTTTCCCATGGAAACAAAAAAGGACAGTGATCCTCCACCCAATTGCTCTGGTCCTTATAGTTTCACATGTACAGTTAACTGGAAAACTAAAGGGTAACCTGAACTGTGTAAAGACACTATCACCTGTACAGTAAATATGGCTCACAGCAGCAGAGTTCCATATGCTTGAGCCAATATGACTTTTCTCACCCAGTAGTGGAGATTAAATGACACGATGTAGAGGTATGACGTAATGTAGCAGTAGTGACCACATTGCAGCTTTTATGGTATTTAAAAGTCATGATCCTGCTCTGTCACCTGTTCTGTGCCACGGTTCCTTTATTTTGTTCAGCCCACCAAAGAGCAACCAGACGACAGATCAGGTTGTAGACAATGCAACCATCTCACTCGCCTACAAATACACCTCATGAGGTATGAAGCTATTTCCTTCTTTTGTGCAAACATATCGCTAAGTGGTTTGCTTCACAAACAGCAATTTATTTGTGAGATGGCTGGCACTAATGTAATGTTGATCAACACAAGTGTTGTGCTAGTAGCTGACTGGAATCAATCTTTGACATATTCTCAATTTTATTGAGGAACTATAATTTGAGTAAGAGCTTAAGTGATGAATGTATTAGTATATTGATAAAAAATGTTAATTGTCAAAAATTTTGATAACTGAGTAATTGTTTCAGTTATTTTTTAAGGAGAATGGTGGAACGGGGGCTGGTGCCAGCTTCTAAAATGAGATTTGCTGCTTTAATTTTTCTTTTATTATTTTATTATTATTATTATTTTTCTATTTATTATTTGGGCTTGGGCCTTTTTGTTGGAAAAAAATTAGCTATTTGAAGACGTCACCGTGGGCTCTGGGAAACTGTGATGGGCCCTTGTCATTATTTTCTTATATTTTAGACCAAATGAAAATGCATTAAATCTAGAAAATAATAGTCAGATTAATAAATAATGAAAATAATCATTAGGTGCAGCCCAAGTTGGAGTGCTCTGTTTGATACCACTACATTACTGACAGTTTACAGGAATCAGTGATGGAGCCTATCTTATTTTTTAACTTTTTAAACCAATTGTAAATGTTTGTCTTTGTCATTTCATGGCTTTGATTATACCCTTAGTAACTTCAGTACATACACAAACGATTATCATGAATATATATTTCGAGGCAGTTCATCTCTATCTGTCTCCGGAGGGTTAATGACCTCCAGAGCAGCTGGCAGGGTTTCCCTCCCACATCTGTCTGGCTGAGTCTTGCTATTTAGTGGTCTCTCTGTGGTCTTAGCTGCTATATGCTATAAACCTTCTTCCACAGAACAGAAAATGAGTGCAATAGATCATGATGGTTTCCCCCGGTGGGTTGGCGAGAAGGGACAAACTGGAGGATTCTGCATTGCAGAAAAAAATTCTCCTCTAAATGAGGTACGTTGCAGATTACTGGAATTTGCAGCGACATAACAAACTTCTCAATTTAACTGCATTTGCAAGATTTGTCAGGAAGAGGCAGTGCAACCCACACAAACATAACAGAGAGTCAAGAGAGAGACCCTGCAGGAGAGGCATTCCTGCTGTGACATAATCAAACACAAACACTAAAAGATTATTCATGACTGAAACTGAAACATCCCATCATTTATGGACCTGGAAGTTCCATCACTTCCACATCCTCCTCCTATTTGGTTGTTTCAAAATACAGGTGTAAATCGAAGGTACGAGTTATTATTTCTTGAGTGTATTTTGAGCAGTTATATTTTGAGCGACTATTATTTGGTTAATAAAGGCCTGAAAACTCAAATTCCCAGTCATAAGCACACCATATATTTTTTTCCAGAAATGTTCATATGGTGCATATCTCTCTTCATAATTAATATTCTTCATATGGTGAGCTGCCCCCTTGTCTTTCTGCTGTCCAGCTGTCTTTTCTCCTTTGTGGTTGAACTACATATTTGATTAGAAACATTGCTGCTGAAGTCTTTTAAAAAAAACACAGATTCTCTGAAGAAAAAGTATGGCCCTATTTCCTGTCTCTCAATCTGTCATACAGTATTGTTCTAGTCTATACAAATGTGCCAAAATCTATTACTGAAGCTCTGTTTCTGTGTAGAACAAAGCACGTCCAAGGGTTGCATAGAGCTTCTTCAGGAAAAGACAGTGATGTGAATGAATGAATGAATGAATGAATGAATGAATGAATGAATGAATGAATGAATGAGTGAGTGAGTGAGTGAGTGAGTGAGTGAGTGAGTGAGTGAGTGAGTGAGTGAGTGAGTAAGTGAGAGTGAAAGTATAGAGGAAATAAAAGAAGACAGAAAGGGTCTCATGGTTGGCCGAGAAGCAGCAGCCGTCAGCGGGTCTGCAGCACAGTCGTTCTGCAAATAGTGTCAGGAAGTCTTTGAAGGGCAAACTAACACACAGGGCACTGTCAGATGGAAAGGGTTTGTTTAACAACAGACTGCCTAAACCACATACCAGCCGCTCAAGAATGATACACCCCTTTCCCCTCTCTATTAAAAAAGCCTTCTTCTCCAAAAGCAACCACAGTTTTCAATGATATGACCTTCAGTGCAGATTTAGGGAGGAAGATGCTGCATTAATGCTTCATGTAGATTAGAGGATTCAATGAATGACACAGAGGTTTAAAATTGCCCTTTTATGTATATAAGACAACGTAACTCCTTACCAGTCCTATGCAGGTGCTGATGGCAGCAGTTCCTCGCACATCAGATGCTTCCACGGTGCCAAGGAGGTGGCAGGAATTCCCCTCAGGGAGACGATGCTCAGTCCTGTTGGCACTGCCTTTCCTCCTCTCCAGGATGTAGTCTCCTGAAACCAGGTGATTGTTTGCAGTTAAATTGAACATTAAAGGGCGACCCTTGTAGTTGACCTTGTAGTAAACCTGTCCCTCCAATCCAAGGGGTCGCAGGTCACGCCTGACTCGCCCACTCTTAAAGTGGTGAGACAGAGAGTGGGAGATGAACTCTCCATCAGGGGTGGTTTTCACTGGGTGGACTATGGACCGATCTGACTCTGCCTGGGACAACTGACCTGCAAAATATAGTTGAAAAACATACAGCACAATAGATGGGGGTCCTTTACTGCATATTAATATTGATGTGCACTTTTCCAGTCATGCATTCAATTGAGACAAGCACAGATACAGAGCGTCACTTAACTGCACCACACTGACCTTGTTCTGCAAAGAGGGAGAAGAGTCTGCCAGAGTCGGAGAGCTCTTCGTGGCCGGCAGCCAAAGTGAAAAAGTGTAGCAGAAAAAGAACCGGGCACTCCTGCAAACATCGCATATTTCATGTAACCAAACTGAGAGCACTGCAAAAGAGTCCTGTGCATTGGTGTTCCAGTGGCTTTAGAGGCGACCACTTCGATCCTGCGCTGCACTGTGTCATGTCATGAACAAGCCCAGAAATCTGCCCTCACGAAGGGAAGCATGCATCGAGCAACACTGGGAGCCAGATCATGGTTTGAAGAGGGAGAAAGCTCCTGCTCTGCGGAGGAAGGCGGGGAGGAGTGTTCTTTGGACCAGTGTCTACTGTTGTAGCAGGAGCGAGCGAGGGGGAGCAGAGTCGGATCGCTGTTGCAGAGAGAGGAAGCTTCAGTGATTTTAGGTGCAACGTGCCGGCGGCACGTCAACAACGCGAGAAAAAAACTTAGCCTACTCCCGAAAACTCTTGAGAAAATGACGTGGGCCGGTTAGGATGGAACTTTATGGGTACAAGGAGGAATTCTTTTACTATACCATTGGTCTTCATAATTAGTCTATTAATTAGAGTTGAATCAACATAAGCAGTAAGGTATTAAAATAAACATTTCGTACATCCTACAGTTTTCAAACAGACCTTCTTTTCTACCCCCTAAGCTACAACATAGTCTAGGCCTACAAACAAACTTCCTCAAACTGCATATGTTAGCCTGATGTCAACTATGTCAGCTTCATGATAAGATTAAATAGTACCTGTCACTCAGAAATCAACACTTGAATGAATGGAAGTGTTGGTAGGTTTGTAGGGTACATTATAAAAATGCATTTGAATGATTCACATTCATGTCAGTACATGCAGTTGTACCTGACCTGTCCATACCTTTTAGTGCTCCACAGTCTAATAAAGATTCACATGGGAGGCACTGACTTGGGAAAGTGAGCACAACCCTACTCTAATCATCATCGTCGTGATTTTTGGCAAAGGGCCTTGTGTTTTTTGTGACATCTCTGTAGAGCTCTTAATCCCGTGAAGACGAAAAGTCTAAAAGCCAAACAATAGACACATCCTGTGCAAACACACACATTCTTTACTTTTATTTGAAGAACAAATGACAAATATTTGTTCATTCCCTATTGCTGCTGCAGTTTTTGAACAATATATATGGACATGTTCTGTATGAGAATACTTCAGGTCTCCATTGCGTTCCGCAAAGGTCCCACTGAGGCAAATGGGAGAGAAAGGAGCTAGACGAACTTATGAATATTTGTGTATGTGTGTGTGTGTGAGAGAGAGAGAGAGAGAGAGAGAGAGAGAGAGAGCGAGAGAGAGAGAGAGACGTGATCTTGTTCCTGAACCTCAGTTATGATAACTTGATTAATCTACTGACGCTGGAATACCAACGTGCACGTTATGTGATGTCTTTCCCCAAGAAAGTGAAATCGGGGAATCAAAAAAGAAAGAGAGAAAAGAGCTAACTGAGGAAAAACAGTTTTGAAAGGTGAGCACACCTGTTTACAAATGGTTTATGCTAATATCAGCAGGTGTTTAGAGTGAAGCCAGTCAGCCAGGTATCTACCTTGGAGCAGTTGCGCTGTGTACTGTGTGGATCAAGAGAGGAAAGGTGTCAACAGAGACTGCATAGCGCCCAGACTTTTGTGCCACACCATACATCTGTCTATAGGCAGCTTCCCATTAATGGGAAATAGTTATGATGGATAAGGTAAAGAAAAAAACGTTAGATTTAGTTTATGAAAATGAAGATTATATTATACTGATGGCATATGGCTTATGCGGGGTATAGACCTACACATTTTGCTATATCTATTTGATTTAGTTATTTTTGAAACAAAGCATTTTGAAGTGCTGCAGCTTTGACCAGACATGAGACTGCTGGATAATGGGGCAGTCGCTTTTAAAGATGGAAGCGTTTGTGAAATTTTCTCAATCTCTCAGAAATCTGTTTTGGAGTACAGAAGATCATTTTGGAAATTGTCGCTCTTAAAATAACTTGGCAAAACACTGATGGCACACAGATACATGACTAATGGTGCATAGTGGGGTGTTCCCCCAACAGGACCCAATAAAACCAGCATGCAACATTAGAAGTCAGCTTATTGTGTTGAGGCTTTAAGTTTAAAAAAGAAAACCGCAACTATTTTAAAACTAACAAGCACTGCCTTACTGGAACACACCCTTACTTTAAAGGACAGATATTGTTGGCTAGTATTTTACACACATGGAATTCTTACCTCTTATCTGAAATTGCAGGACTGGGAAATTTGTCTGATTTAATACAGTAATGTTATTACTGACAAGGGTCTCCCTAAATTAAAGTGATAACATATTTTTGGATGACAGGACAGATTTTAGACATGACTTGCATAATAATATGGCTCATATTCCACAGTGGCAGGCAGACAGATTTCTTTTGAAAATGCATGATTGCAAGTATCCAGATTGTAGTCCAGAAAGCTCTCTGGATTGGGCTCAATCCCAGAATGACCTGCCATTTTATCGTTCCCAGAGACTTTACCCAAACTGACCCCCTGAAGTCCCCTGTTACAGTAATGTGCAACAGACTGTGAAATGTCTGAAGCTGGAAAATAATCAGGACCTTTTGTTAGTCTTAGGTGGGAGAGAGAGTCTTTTGCACAGAGACATTGTGGCCACATTCCTCATAAAGGCTTCTCTCTGTTTTAGTGAGTAACATGTCTGGGAGGTTTGGTGCCATTTATGACAGAAGCATTACTGTTTCACAAAATGCATCAGTCTCAGGTCAGAATTTCAGAATTTTAGCCGCTGGTTTAGAGATTGATACTCTCAAATGACAAGAGAAACTGAAAATCATAATGTGACTCCCATAGACGGAAAAAATAAAATTAAGGAAGTAAAGTTGATGCACCATGTTGATTAAAGATCAGTTTGTTAAAATGTTCAGTTTTTGAACAAACAGACTTATTGTCAGGTCCTATTAGTCGTATCCTGTGGTTTTCATCAGCGGATAGTTTGCTGAGAGCAAATTGCTTTCATGACAAAATCCAGAAGAATCAATTAAGTGGACCATGTAATAATAAGTTTGCCATTCTGCCATATCTAAAGTCAATAGTACACCATTAAAGGAGAACTCCGGGCAATTTTTAAGTTAATCTTGGTCGTTATACCTTTGTGAGTACTGTCTATAGAAAAAAAACGAGCCGGATTGGTGCTTGCAACACGGAGCTGCTACAGCTAATGCCCAGAGCGCCCACGTGGCTAAAATGGCAATTATGGGGGCATTTACATAAAGAGTGTCTTTGTGCCTCTTAACAGACAAAAAATGCAATTAAAATGTCTGTCCAACATGA
>JAPMOB010229992.1:0-11271 GCA_029875015.1 Lepomis gibbosus | reverse complement strand
TTTAATTATTGTTTTTGTTTGAGCTTACCAGTTGGCTGCCACACCCGGGAGAGATCCAGGAAGTCTGCTGGCTTAAAGGGGTAACGGTTGGAGCAGAAGCAGTTTTATAGAGCAGGCCTAATTGGACGCTACCACTGTCAATATGTCTGGGGGGTGGTTTTATTCTCTTCTGTGATATTTTGGGGTTTAGATTTATATTATTTGAGTATTCTTTTGTGTTAAGATTAGGTAAATTTACATTTCTTTGGGAAAATATGTTTAGGTAGATATTAATTAATGTTGAGTATGTCTAAATAGTCAAATAACCTTGTGAGGATGCCGGGCTTACTTTCATATTAAACATAACATATGTATATATTTTTTAAACTAACCTAAAATCATTTTATTGACGTGACATGTCTAAACTTACCAATATATGTCAGAGTGAGAAGCTTCTGCAGTTCTACTTTACCTCCCTCAAGTCAGAGCCTTTCATTATTTGAAACATTCTTTAAAACTGCTTTACACATATATATTGCTGCCTTAAATAATGCAATCCATCCTTTTTAACAGCACATGCATTACAGTTCTCCTAATATGACTATCATGCAGCTAATTTCTGTGTTTAATGGGGATTATAATCACTTTTTCCATTACTGCACACTGTTAGTTCTGTTGGCAGTGAAAAGGCAAATAAAAATTTAAAGCAAAGTGGAGAATCAATACATGCAATGATCTTTTCACATTTAATTCTAACGAAACAGGATTACTTCTGATGTAATGTGATTTTATTTGACATAAATTGACTGAGAAATTAATGCAAAAAAAGCATGTAGTTACTATGGCAGTTGGTAGGCTTTGTATTATAAAGACCAAAAAAACTGTGCATGGAATCACATTTGTGCATGGCTACCTTTTAAGATGTCTTCACATGGGGAAAATGCATGTAGCTTCACCTTTGTGAGCCTATCCTCCTCCTCCAAACAGTAGCAGGTTTCCTCAGGCACCCAAAGCTGTGGAGCTCTCCATACATGAGGTGATAAGCAGTATCTCTGCTGCAGCCAAACCTGCCTGAGCCGTACAGGAGCTGAAACTATGTGAACACCTTACTCTACCCTTCTTTCTATCCCACTGCCCCAGTCCCTTATAACATAATTATATCTGCTCTTTGTTCCTCTTTGCCCACACCTTTCCGCACATTTGTCTCAGATTAAAACAGGGCATTTCTGTCTGCTCTGCCGCAGAGTCTGGCTGGAGATGTGACAATCTGAGGTTTTGAACACCCTTTTTATCATGTTCATGCTACATAGCTGAAATCAGCCTGGGTATCCATCCATCTTGCTTGTGTTCACAATGCTTCTACTTTATGAACTTGTAAAATATTACAGAATCACAAAGGTATTGTGTTTTTATGTCAACAACAAAAATCAGTTTCTCTGTTGCTCAACACAATTGACTTCTAAGGACCCACACATGCCTGTCGACAAACCAGTCATCTGCAAGTATAGGGACACTGCTTACGTAAGTGATGACATCAGGATGTAGATGTGTCATGTATAGTTCTTTAGTATACTCACATAATTGCGATATGAAACCAAAACTAACCGGATCAAATGCATACAGTGCAACAAAAGTCAAACCTTTGTTCAGACTTTCAGGTGTGAAAACGCCTATAGCTGACATCAGACTGGATTTAGCACTACATATAAAAATACAGCCTTTTCATTCATTTGTGGTCCACATTCCTGGTACATTACTTTGAAACATGAATGATGTATTTCTACTGTTTTCCTCACGATTGTAGTCAAATGTATTTAGAGTATTTTCAACTACTGTGCATTATTTTACCAACTTCAAAGTACTCATCATGGACCTTCTAAATAATATTTCAAACTTGCCCCCACCAACAGAAATAGTTCAGTTGCTGACGGTCAAATAAGAAACAAACCACTGCAGTCGCACTTGAGAGAAATTCTGACCACACTTTTTCCAGTGTTAATGATTGATAACCACTCAGTCTAGAGTTGTTTTAAATATATATAGAGAGAACCATATACAAGGATGTTAATATGTCCCAATGTACCAGATGCTAGCATTGTATACACCTATTTATTTTTTATTATCAAATGTTTTCTTTCTCAGTAAAAGTTATTTTATGATATCAGGCCTGATTTTATTCTTTTTTCATCTTATTTCGTGAAATTGTTAAATATTTTTCAATGCATGAAAAATTTCTTAGCAATAGATTTGATATTATTCTTAGAGTAATATTAACATACAGAAAATGAACGAACTGTAACAGTAATTGATATAAGTTTTATTAAAAACCATACTAGAAACCCATGCATTATGTTACTGTTAGCATTCATTCATTTATTTGCTGTTTTACTGTTTTTTTATAAGCCCTAATTATCTCTTCAACCTTGCAATACTGATAACTGCCAGTTCATTAACAATAGCATAGATACAAATATGTTATAATGAATAATAATTAATTACAGAATTATAGCTTAAGAGCATCATAGTAGAACATTTTACAGATGTCTTCATTAGTTCGATATTATTATTTTTGCAACATTTTCTTCGAACATTATATTCACTATTCACCAGAGAGTGCATGAAATGTGGCTACTGTCCTCATTTTTCTGATTTATCCACCAGATCTGCCCACAGTGTCATGATGTCAGACTTGCACTCTGATTATAGATTACCCTTTTGTAACATGCTTGAATAAACCTTGTCTCCTTGTCTTCTCTTCATTTTCATGCAGTGGCAATGCCACTTTTTTGTGCTTGTCCATGGACAGCATGGAGGGTGCTTTTGCTGTGAATGAATATGGTGGACCATTAAAAGGTTATAGTCATCAATTATGGTTAAGAGAAGGATGGTACACGGGAGGATGGAGTCTGAAATTCTGTTTTAAAGGGAAAGACTGTACAGCAGATGTCGAGGATTTAGGTCACCCCAGATTAAGATAAATGGTTGCCTCAGAGAGCCGAATCAGTTTCTCAGTCCCAGCCAGAATGCCATTACAACATCTGAAAACACACACACACACACACACACACACACACACACACACAGGGCCTGTAGTCAACAAACATGTTTTGCAGTCATCATGTTCAAATTAATCTATTCATTTTGTCTAGTTGTTCAAAAAAAAGTTGCGTTTCTTTACATCTCTCTCTGCAAAGGTTACTGAAATGTCTTGGCGCCTTGTTGCCTCACTTGAAGGAATTAGTTATTTAACACATGCTCCATTTCCAGCATAATCAGTATTTTACTGTACTGATTAACAAGTAATCACTTAATCATGTATTACTAATAAGCCTCTTAGTTTACTGTCATGTGTATGATGGGGCATGAGTCTTTGGGGAGATGTCAGAGGCAAATTTCCAAAGGGTTTCAAGGCTGTGCTGTACAGTTACAGAACTGACCCTCTGGAAACCAAAGGACTGTCAACAAGGCCCTCCGAGGCCCATTAAAAGCATGCAAACATGGATCACTCTCTATGGTATTTTTGCTGGAGCACAGCGGATGAAGGTCAGCGGATCAAAGGCTTTTGGCTGACATTCCTTGGTGCCTGATGAGCCCTCTTGGGTTTCATTGATTAGCCAATGAGAGGCTGGGGCAACGACATTGAACAGATAAAAACAAAGTGACTTGTCTTGCTTCAGATGTAGAAAACTTATTTTCCCTTCAGCTGTCCCATGAGATGCGAACGATCTTGGATTCTCTTCAGCAACAAGACACTTAATCTGACTTTGAGTACTGTCAGTTACCCTCGCGTTCTTAAATGTGGTGGCAAGTCCTCTGACACACACACACACACACACATACACTACACATAAATACCCTCGGCAATTTCTTTTACGTCATCAGCTGCAAATTATTATGATCCAGGTATTCAAAAAAAAAAAAAATAGCAGATGTGATTACAAAAAAACATGTGTGACATCATGCTCTATTGGTTGAATGTGAAACTTTGAAGTATTGTAATATATCACTTAGACTGGTCTCTGAGGCACCCAAATAGAATGTGTTTGATTGAATAGGGACAAATATGACCCCTTTCATAATCCCACAAGTGTTTTTAATTAAGTCATTAATTAGGGAAATATCCTCAAGAGGTACAGCTGGGAGTGGATCTCTGATAATTGTGGACGAAATTAGTGAGCTTTTTTGTGTGTGACAAAGGAAGTGAGAACAGTCTAGCTTTGGTGAATTACTGAATGGCAAAATGCATAATTCCCACTTTAGGACAGAGGACACTGGCTACCTCTACTGACACTTTATTTGTAAAGGCTCCAGCTAATTAAGTATTAAAAAGTCTGCTATAGAAAGGCAGACAGTGAATATACAGCTCAACACATTCACCCATATTGGAATAGAACCTATTACTGATATATGGTGACAGAGTGTGTTTTGTGCATGCCTGAGTGTGTTTAGATAAATGGCAATCTGACACAAAGCCCTAGGTAAACACATAGCTTAATGTTGTTAGTGTCTGTAATTCCAGGAAAGTATATCTACCCTAAAATTGGTAAACAAGAAGAAAACAAACCTTGTTAAAACTCTGTATGCCAGCATGGTTTCAAGACTTGCTAAATAGAGATAAAATTTTTTAGATTGTGTTCTCACCACAGGACAGAAAGACTGTAGATGGTATGAGAGAAATGAGAACGCAGGAAAGACTTGTCAAAGTGGGAAGATAGAGAATGAGTGGAAACATCCCATTGTAACAGAGCGGCATGTTAATGATTATGTGTTCCCAGGACTGCTGGCTTCTGCACTGAAACATGGAAAATAAGCACTGGCTTTGACATCTGGGAATCACTGTTCTCAGAATTTATAATCCTCAAGTGAGATTAGCATCAAGGAATAGATGCAAAACATTTTCATTGTGCGTGTGTGTGCATGTGTTTTTTGGGGCCATGTTCACATCAACATTGGTCAAAATGAGGCCCTTGGGCATTGTTTGAGATACATAATGAGGATGAAGCACCACACATCACTGGAGACTGAAGCCTGTCCTCAAAGTTTCCTGTGCCTTTTAACTGGTTTATGCTTATTTTAAGTAGTAAAGATGAAGTCTGGGAAGTTCTTAGACATTTTTAGTTGCCATATAGTAAAAAGCACTATTAAGTAAGAGACTTTCTTAAAATCATGAGTAAACTGAGTTTTATGAAATGACTCAAAATCCATGCCAAGGTATGTAGGGAAGCTCTTTCATGTATTGTTATTTGTCAGTTTGATATTTTAGTGTCAACTTCATCTTTTCATATTGGACTCAAAACAAGATGAAGGTCAGGTTTGGATCATGACTGTAATGAAGACAATACTCCCACATTATTTAAGAAATGTAAGGAGGTGGACAGAGTGAGTCTGATTGGGCTACTTTTGTCATCTCGCAACACTGCTGGTCGCCTGACAAAAATAAATACAAGATTTATTCTTCTTTTAGCTCTGCTTTGGTCACTGGCAACAAGCAGAGGGAGGGAGAAACTTTGTGAAACTTGCAATTAACTACCAAGTACAGTGTTTTCCCTGAGTTTTATATAGACACATAAAATATACAGAATACTATACTGTATACTATCGTTTTGTGTATGATTATTCAGCTGTCAATGTGCAAGTTTGACTAATGCATTACTGACAGTGGCAGACATATCCACCTTGCCAAGAAATATTTCCGCTTTATTAGGAGAGGTTCTGGATAGGACCCATCGACTGAGATGGCAAAAAAAAAAATTGAATAAAATAACAAGAACACAGTAAGTCTGTCCTTAGTATTACATTCATTCCATTTAACAAATAGAAATTAAGTATCTCACCTGGCGTAAGTCATAAAAATACTAGCTTCATACTGCATTATAGGAGTAGAAAAGGTGAAGAAAGAATATATCTATGTTCAATGTCAGATATAGCATATAACCAAATAATTTTAAGTGTTAACAAGTGTGGACAAATATCCAGAAGATTATAATATATATTATTTACAGAAAAGTGTTAAGTTACATATTCTGAAAAAAATGATGAATCTTCACTGTACTGACACACTGGAAATAACTCTACACCGTAAAAGCATTGATTTTCAGTCAAGCTGATGGTTGTTGATAGTTGTGGTTGTTGAAACCTAACAGCTAACTTGTAGTGCAAGTAAAAATAATAATAAAGCGAAGGTAGAAGAAGCTGAAGAGAACATAAAGAATAATCAGCCTATCTCACATAATCTCAGTTTGTAGCTGAAACTTCAATATGGCATGAGGGTCATTTTAATGAGCAGAAAGCACTAACTCACAACTTGCCAGCTGCCTCCTTAAAACTATCATTGCTGTTCCTGCCACATTTGGATGGCAGAGGTGGAAGAAATTGATTTCTCCCTCACTATTACTGTCCATGGAAACGAGGAACTGCCAAGCTGATAATATCTCCTGGTGTGCATCGAAACTTTTGTCACCGGTCAACCTCAGGAGAGACAGAGCTTTCACGCTTCTCCCTAGTGTTTTGTGCCCCTGGCAAGCAAGACTGACACTGCTGTGACAAAGGTTAGTTTCTCAAAATAGATGGATCATGATTGGAGGCAAATACACACACTATCATCACATTTTCCTGCAAATGACCATACTGTATTTATATCACTATATGTAAAAATGTAAGATCCACAAATGTACGCACATCTGGCAAAATAGTGTCATGAATGAGCCTTTTTAAAAAAGGTTCCAAGAAACCTCTCGGACTAAGGGAATAAAAACAAAAGTCATTTTAACACATTCATATATGTTTCCACTGGATGTAAAAACTGTGGAGATTAATCAAATTAAACTGATTATGGATTAAGAGGAGAGTTTGTTCAGATTCAGAGATTTTTTTATTGGTATTTTTCAGTTTTCACCATGGACAAACTATTACATTTCTTTGTTTAATTGTGTCACTGCTCATGCTGTAAGAAATTACAGCATGAGCAGTGACTTTTTGGATGACAGAATGAATGGAACAAAAACCAAAACTGTTACTCCTGCAAGAAAGATCCATCTATGTAAACGTGTGCCATGAGTTCCTGCAAAGTTTTTTCAGTTGAAAAGGGCAAAAACACAAGCAAAATCACTTCCATTGGAGAGTGAGTGTGTCAAAATAGCTATACCACAAAACATGAACCTACCCTAAATATGCACAACATCAAAAACTACCAATGCATCGCAGCAGTATAGCTGTCTTGACTGAAGTGGCACGATTGTGATTGGTGTCACAATCTTGGAAGGTGTGTTAGGACAGAATCCCAGGTTTGGGATACTTAGCCAGCTACTTCATCCTGGTTTTTCATCTATTGGATCCATTTTCAGATTTTCTTCTGTTGCCTCCCTATATATTTTCCATATCTTGTTGTTTGCATATCAGTTGTAACACAGAGTCCATGATGAGTTTGCATTCCTTTTTTCTCTTTTTTACTTGCATTAAAATCATGGCCTTCTTCTCCAATGTATGTTTTATTTCATGGGAGGCTGGGGATCTCATAAATTATGCTGCTTCTTTGCAATGTCAGTTTTTTCCTTGAGGTAAAGTTTCTTTGAGTACACAAATGGGGTCACAAGAATAATGCCTTGATCGTATTGCTCTAGAATGTTCTAATAAATTCACATTTATAGTAAAAAATAATTCCAGCTGCTACTGGATATTTGTTTTTTTGCCTCATATACGTTCACCAATATTTATGAATTTTCATTCATTTCATTCATTCATTTTTATTTTCATGAATATTTAAATCAGTTTGATTTTTTGTTAAGGAGAATAGCATTGGATTGCTACATTGTAAAACCATATAATATCAGTTATGGAGAGAATACCACTTGTCACATTGTGTGGCACACTCGGGCTTAAACTGTCAGTGTAATTATTCAAATTATTCTAATTACAGATGCATATGCTTTCAGCTGTTCAAACAAACATGCATCCCCACTGTAAGAGTCAAATCATTACAGTGAGACCAGTCGCCAAAGGATTGTAGGATATATCAGTCTAAATTATCAAACAAAAAAGTTCCAGCATCATCACAAAAATTAGAACTGTGTGTAAAGACCTCAAGGGACCCATACTCTGCTCATGTCTCTGCCACTGGTTATCTTACACCAAAGGTTCCTTCATTGACAATTTATTATTGTGCTCTCTCTCTCTCTCTTCTGTCACAGTCTCTATCTTTTGCCCTACAATCCTTCTTGTAAAAGTGCCAGTGAACTGTGGCTGCCCGGCCTAAAAATACCCGCCCCTTGACAATGTTCTGTGACGCATCTTTCTGCCAGCTACCTGATCCATTTGAGCCTACTTTTGTGGCTCATCTTTGCCAGTCCCATTTCTTTCTCCTTGAGCTATGTCATACTAACCTGGCTGTGCCAAAACCTAATATGACACTTAGAACCCATGCTTCCCTACACAAAGTCACCACACAATTTCAATATTGCTGTAATCTACAGGCTCTACTGAGGTGGATCTAACTAATTTGTCTTAATTTTGCTCTTTTAATGTGTGATAAAGTTGTGCCATTTCTTTCTTTTTTTTAATCTGTGCAGTCAGGATGTTGGTTGGAATTTACAGCAATATTAATACCTTAAAAGTGATCTTGGGCACCCAAACAGTTAGGAGACCAGAAGATGGAGACAATTTCCTCTTAAACAAATGTCATTGGCAGCGTATTCCTGTCTTGTTACGGTCTCATGTTTCACGACACAAGTAATTTCCTGGATCGACAAATAGCATTGATTTGAATTGCATTGAAGTCACCATTCTATTGCATTTTTTACAGAATGCAATCAGGCATCACTGGCACTATTGATTTAAAAGAAGTCCTTTTTCAGATGGAAAAAAATCAGACCAATGTGTCTAAATCCATTGAGTGCATGTTTTCTCCCTTGCAACATTTTGCCTTGACAGAGGCTTTGGATAAAATGTGTCAAGAACTCATTAGTGAAATGTTATACTTATATTATCATTGTTGAATGTGATCTAAAACCATTGCTATATACCTGCATAGTAAAGTATTAGTAGTGGTAGTAGTAGTAGTAGTAGTAGTAGTAGTAAAGGGCATAAAGTTATCATGTTCCTTGGGGCAGCCACTCAAGTTTTTTAGCTTTCCTAAAATTATTTTAAAAGAATTGGGTCATGCATGCGGGGCGGCACGGTGGTGCAGTGGTTAGCACTGTCGCCTCACAGCAACAAAGTTGTGGGTTCAAACCCCGGTTGCCCTGGCCTTTCTGTGTGGAGTTTGCATGTTCTCCCCGTGTCTGTGTGGGATCTCTCCGGGTGCTCCGGCTTCCTCCCACCATGCAAGCTAGGTTAATTGGTGTTTCCTAAATTGTCCTTAGGTGTGAGTGTGAGTGGTTGTCTGTCTATGTGTGGCCCTGCAATGGACTGGCGACCTGTCCAGGGTGTACCCCGCCTTTTGCCCAATGTCAGCTGAGATAGGCTCTAGCCCCCCCATGCGACCGTGTACACAGGATAAGCGGTTGACGATGGATGGATGGATGGATGGATGGGTCGTGCATGCTTGCAGCATTTAGGTAAGGTTGTTTTTTTTTTCTATCTGGCGATAAAAGGATTGTTGTTGGTTGGTACATTGGTAGATTTAAGGTAAAATAAATGTCATTCATATTTATTACAGAGAAGCCTCTGTGTACATAAATTTTGAAGATGTGGGTGTATGTGTGGTGTTGGTAGAGGTTGGCGTGTGTGTGTGTGTGCGTGCGTGCGTGCGTGCGTGTGTGCATGCATGCGTGTGTGTGTGGTGGTGGAGGCGTGATAGTGGTCTTCTCAGAGGGCTTCTTAATGAGCCAAGGTAATCAATGCCAAAGGAGATGGCTTTGATGGATGCCTTTGAGAAAACAATGTGTCGTGATGACCTCTGTCTGAAGAAACCACAAAGCATAGACTAAGGAATAAAACTGACCTTCAGTGGGTTGCTGTTGGCATGCTGTCGACCCTTTAAATCATTATTTGTGCACACAAGTGTTAATTTAAGCTTACCATGGTGATTAGAAAGGGAGATTGGTGAAGATGTATCCTTTTGACTGAGTTTACTGATAAACTCCCTTGTGGTTTAGCCGAACTGATTTTAACAGTAAAACATAAGGTAGGGCAACAAAATGGCAAGAGCAAATACACTCAGATTAATTTCTTTTAATTAATTAATTATTAACATATTAGGTGCCGTAGAGTTCTCATTTTCAAGTTTTCATACTTGTATTTAGGGTTTCTACTACAAAATGTTTATATGCTTTAATATTCAAAAAACACATTATATTTCTCATACTGTCCACTGCTTCAGCACCTCTTTTATTCCAGATGTTACATAACATCTAGTTCTTGATGGCAATCGCCGTTTTTCCGGAGTATTTTTGCATATTAAGGAGGAAACAATGGAGTTTGAGGCTCACATTATGTCAATTACATGCACTGAACTCTTTTTATTCAACTATGCCAAGGGATATACAGTTTTACATTCTACGGCACATGGACCATGAGGTACATGGGTCTGGCTGCACTCATTTTTCCGTCATACTGATCTCTTCTACAAACTGTATGATATGTATAAACTATTTTGATTTAAGTTACAATATGTTTTTTCTCTGGTGCCACCTTTAGCAAAGTGTCCCTCTATTTTTCATCCCCCTATCCATTCTGCACACTGTCCTTTCCTTGAATCTCCTAAGGGCAATAATGTGTCCTTTTGTTCCCCCATATTTCTTTCCTCTAGCAAAGGAATACTGTACAGTAAAATGCCTCTAGCACATAACAATGGTTAAGTGTTTGAGTGAATTATATACGATGCATGCAACAGTCAAAAACTGACTTTAGACTGTCTTATTCTCACTCATGCGTGGTGATTTTGGCAGTTGTAAGGCCCAACTACCTCAAAGTCTGGCATTTCTGCCTTTATAATGATGTATGACACAAAGTCATTCCATATTTGGCAGTAAGGAGAAGCCATTACATTACAGTGCTTGTCATGCTACCCATCTCGCCATTATGCAAGTTTAATAGGAAGCTCACCGCAAGTTAATGGACTGCATGCTGTGTCTAAGCAATTATTTTACAGTGAACGATATAAGCATAATAGGCAGAATTTGACAAGAAACTGGAAAATGGGAACATACAGTATATAACCACAGGAATATATAGATTAATTTCTTTGAGAGGTTTTACAGTGTAGCAGAGCTGTAAACTGTCAGGACCAGGGCCAGAAAACTCAGACGCAGACCAGAGTGAAGAGAAAACAAAAGGTTTATTTAGTAGACAGGGAAT
>JAPMOB010229989.1:0-27774 GCA_029875015.1 Lepomis gibbosus | reverse complement strand
TGTGTGTGTGTGTGTGTGTGTGTGTGTGAGAGAGAGAGAGAGAGAGAGACAATGCATGCATGCGTTCGCTCATGTGTGTTCTCCTTGTTTGCTGGATCACTTGCAGGGGATTTTTATAAATTGTTTTGAATTTTTTTACAATAATGAGGTTATTGTAATATTGCCTGTTTTTTTTTCCATTTTTGAAAGCAAATCCACAAATATATTAAGTGTCTCATTATTATTCATGAAACATTTTCACTTATTTATTTGTTTATTTCAGACAATTGTCATTCACAGTATTTAGTTTTTAATAATACATATCTTGTTATGGTCTCCGGCTACTGTTGAAAAAAAGCATAACCAGGGCTCTTTACATGAGTTATTAAATTTTGTATGATCCCAATTTGTCCAAAAATTGCATTATTTGTTATTCTCAATAATGATAAGAGTAAAAAGAATACTCACGTAGATAAGAAAACTGAGCAACCTCTTCTTACAAACTGCCAGCCTGAGGCATTGGCACATGTCTGGGTTAAGCATACCTAATAATAAAAATCGTATTTCGCACAACATTATTATCACATGGAATTAACAGACGAGAACAATACAATTCAGGGGTGTAATATTATTTTTTAGTTGTATGATCTAAATAGAGATATGTTTCCTGTTGTAGATTTTAATGGCCATGTGTGGTGTCTCCAGAGCTGAGTATTTCTGCCAGATACTTTTGAAGTGTTGAGTATGTGGTTTAGGTCACATGCAAGTACTCAGTGTATTCTTACTAGTGAAACACAGTGAAAATGAGTCATTCACCAGTACAACACAGCAATAAGCCACCAATACACTGCTTCATTTGTTAAGTGGATAAATTGGTATTTAAGATTATGTGATTTTGTTTCATTTATGAGCTTGCTGTGATGTTGTGAATTCCATCCAATTTCCTCCTGGCTAATATGAAATCCAGATTGGAGTGGTGAATGGTAGCCAAGTGAGCACTCACTGTAAATATATATTTTCAGCAATAATAATGAAGTCTCTTTTATTTCTCCTTCTAAAATGGGTTCAGTGTGCTGTTTTAAGTACAATAAACCTGAGAAGCCTGGCAAAATCAAAGTTATATTGTGTGTCTGAGCTCTCTGGAGGACTGTGAGGCTTAGGGATTTGATTGACATACAGTACTGCCTAGGCTGCCAGTACTTAAACTGTATGTATCTAGTCCTGTAAGAGGATTTTGATCAGTTCATTCATTTTATATTCTATATATCTAATCAGGAGAGAATTATATAATATGCATTTGTTGTCAACACTGTGGTATTTTAAAATGAGATTAATGCATTTGATATTTCATTATTGTTTGATTTTTAAGTCATTATAAAGAAATGTGAATTAGCAATAATTAGCAATAATTAATATTATTCCTATAAACCAATATGTAGGTAGGTGGGTTTATTGTCACAATATAACAAGTTATAGAGTGAAATTGAGTTTTGTAGGCCATAAATGTAGGCATTTAATGTAGAACTCTCTCGCTATCACAGAAGGAGACGCATTTTCTAATTCTCAGTTTTCAAGTTCAAGTAAGTGAATACCATAGACTGTATATAAAAAGGTGAATACACACATATAAAATGAAGGTCTGACATGATAATATGCATGTTGTAAATATGTTTATATAGGGTATCAAAATAATGACTTTGCAGCTTCAACTTAGAGTTAAGTCCAGTATTCTCACTGAAACACATAAGCAGTGGTGCAAAGTAAGCAACACTATGCAGCAAGTTATCACAGGCAGGTCATTGCTTGTGGAAATGGAGATGGATTTAATTTTCCCACTTTGGCAGCCTAGCACATCTAAAGGTCACAGTGCATTCTACAAACGCGTGTGAGAAAATTGCTTATATTTAACCAAACTATCATAGTAGCAATTTCTTCAGGCTTTTATTTAGCAGTTGTCAATGGAAAACCCTGTTCAAATCTCTTCAATATAAAGAACAGCCTAGTCAGATCGGGTCTCTGTGGTAGAAGCTAGCCTGGCTCCCTGTTGCCCTCCTGTACTTTGAATGAGGGAGAGCAGAAGAGTGGATCTACAGTGGCCACTACAGGCTGTGGTACACTCATACAGGATCAGCACTACAGTACAGTAGGAAGTAGGCCAGGCCAGAAAAGAGAGAGGCTGGACAAAGAGTCTGAGTTCCCAAAACATATACACACACATAAACTGTATATTTGGGGCTGGTGTATTGTATGCAAATGCCAAAGTTATTGCACAAAAGCACAAATTCCAAGTCTCAATAAACAAAATAATTACAGACACATATGCCAATGCAATCACACATATCACACTTATGCACATACACACCAAAGTCTCTAAACCTGCTTTTCCTCACTTTTCTCGCCATACATGGAAGCCATTAGTCCATTACCCAGTTGACCACTGAGGATTGGGGGCCATTTTATTCCCCCTGTGTTAATCAGGATGTCAGCTGGGAGTGTCACATGTAATTTATCCACAAAACCACAGCAACTCCACAGAGACGGTGAGCACAGTCATAATGACATAATATTGAACTGAGGGAAAGTTTTCGGAGGTGACAGATGATGTCGATTTTCCTCCCCTGTAACTCCCTCTCTTTTCCTCCAGACGTTCTGAAATGAGACCTGTGCAAATTTCACCAGGTTGCTTTACATCATGGGCCCTTTGGCAGAGGTCAAGGTGTTTTTTCTTGATTTTATTTACAGAAGGACAATTTTCTTACAGCGTCTTACTGTGAATTTAAACAGCTAAGCGTTTAAACAACTTTTTTAGGGAATTATTCATTTGACAGGCAGAGCGGTTTCTTTCACCCAACCAGATACATTGTTAGAATCATTCAAATAAAACTTAATGGTTTCTTTGCCTATGACCACTCAATGTATTCAATATGTGTTTTGGAGACTCTTTAGTCTGTGGTCTACGGTGTCACGTGTTAGTGTCTCTCAGCACACATTGTCAGGATAGATACTTGTTTTATGTACCTGCCAGGCAAAGCGATATTCCAGATAACGCTAGGCTGGGCCCACTCAACTTTTCTTTTCCAACGCTCATATATTTCTTCAGCTTTTGGCCTCCGCTGTTGCCAAGGCAATTTAGTCAGAGAAAAACTGCAGAATAAGCAAAATTGTTCCACTTGGAGGTAGAGCTGGAAGTGTTGAAAGGCCTCGCCTGCAACTCTCTGACTATCAAAATACTGTAAATCCCTTGCCTCACCTCACCTCCACTTCATCACTTTCTTACTGTTCAGCAGCGCTGAGCTGAATTATGTTGGCTACATTTAGTGATTAAAAACAATTACACTGTCTTGAGCTACTTTTGTGTTACTCATTTCGACACACGATGAACGATTTTGAAAAATATTTAATTGTGGTTATTTTGACTGATATTGCAATTGCAATATAACTTGCGATATTGGAAAGAATGATCATATTTACATTTTTACTCTCATTTTCATTGAAAAACATTAAAATTATTTATGTAATATTTTTGAGGGAATTTGTACCAAACAAAGATGTTTTCTTAAGTCTGTAGAATATAATGTGTAGGCCAGGACATCTCTGCAGTAAATTTACACACATTGCGCTATTAACAAATATTGCCTGTCCATGTGATTCAATAACATTCTGATTAATTGATTGTTCAGCCCTAATATTGAAAAAAAAAATATATATATATATATATATATATGTGTGTGTGTGTGTGTGTGTGTGTGTGTGTATGTATGTGTGTGGTAGAATTTTCTTAGAAAAATTGCAAGTTTTTTCTTATAAAACTTGCAGCCCTCCATGTTGTACATACTAATATACTGGAGACTATCTCCTCTGCACATACTCACCCAAGCTTCATGAGTCATCAACATTCATATACACACAAACAACACATAGTGAGCGCACAGCTCGGACATGAATCTCATGAATCTCCCTCCACGGGTTGGAGGAGTTGGGTTACTCATGAGCCCATAAACATGTTCTGGCGGCTGTCCAAGGCACTGCACTGTAATTACAAACGTTAGAAACAATATATAAAAGACCCTTACCCGGCAAGGCCGTGTCCTGCACTGCAATTAGTGTCCTTGTACAGAATTATCACCCTTCAGCAGCCGTTGTTGCACTGAATGGAGGGGTTTAATTGGCAGTGTACTCCTTGGTCTTCCAGAGGATAACCCATACGTCTGTGTTTTTCTCTATCCCACTCTTTATTTTCCTGCAATCTGAGATTTGACTAATGATGACTAACTACCTCGGTTTATCTTTTTCCCTTTTTACATCCACATGCTGGTTCTGGCATCGCACGCCTACATATGTACGGACTAACACAGGCACATGTCAAAAGCTATACATTAACACTGAACAGTCTGTACATGACCTCTGTGAACATGAACATACTGTGCCGCATGTGCAGACAAATACTTATTATGCTCACAAGTACACGCATATGCGCCGCTTCACCCACGCACATGACACTGTAGGCTTTCAGTAATACAGCATGCCAAAGTGTGTGCACGTATGCAGCGAGTGGGTGCTACTGGGCTAGGCCAAGGCCACGGTGGAGCTTGTGTGTTGGTGTTGGGTGAGCATGCGGCAGTAAGAGTTGGCCAGTGTACAGGCCAGCAGAGAGGGTGCGGTGTGTTACATGTTCCACTAATGAGTTTCCTTGGCCAGGCAAGACCGTGGGGCGAGCTTATTAGTAAACAGGCTACAGAGAGGAGCCCCTACAGCCCTCTCTGCTGCTGCTGCTGCTGCTGCTGCTGCTGTTGCTGCTGCTGGCTCTCCAACTGATCACTCTCTCTGTTTGTGCTTCTCTCCATTGTTTTCTCTTCCTTTTCGTTTCTGTTAGAGTAAATTGTCTCTCTCTTCGACTCTACAATTCTCACTCTCTGTTTCTGTTTTTCTCTCTCTCTCTCTCTCTCCTAGGCAGTATTATGGGTTTTGACTTCAACCACAGGCACAAACAATTTGGCCAACAAGTAAAATCACGGACAGACAGACTGGCGATTGCAGCAGTATTGTAAGTACCATAATGTATTGTAAATTTAATATGTTGTTATTTAATGGTGCATTGTGATGGGGTTGTATTTTCTTGCATTTCATTCAATGAGATGAAGTCTGTAATTAGATGCTGCATATGTTTCATTTGTTATATTCATGTCATGTAACTGCTCTGTCTACATCTATTTTCTTCACTTTCTGACACTTATTATAATGTGAGTCTGCATTAGATTAAATCATAATAGCAGTATATCGTTGCTTTACCCCATTTGAAAGGCCAACTGGTCCCAATGGCTTGTTAGTGCAGTAGATTTTATAAAAAAGAAACAAACATAATCTTTAGTCCATATGCACAGAAAACAGTCAGAGTGTAATCTTAATTGTCCACTAGGCATAGGAAGTCTTGACTCTCTCTGCCGGGCCTGGATCTGTTAGAAAATGGCTTCCAATCTCTGCCTTCCAGCTCTCAGCTCCCCACCGCCATTTTGTGTATCGCTGCCAAAGAAGTCAGGTAGCAGGATGAGAGAGACGGAGTAAAGTGAGGGAGAAAAAGCGGGTGCATCTGGATGCTGCGTTAAAGAGTAAATTAAAATAAACAGCGAGAAGTGGTAGGAATTGGAGAAAAAAGGTGCTCCAATGTACAGTGATAGAGTACTTAATATGCCTTTTTCGGATGAGATGTTTTTAATTGTTGCCAACTGACTGCATACAAACAACCTGCCTCCCTTCTGGACCCTTACCATTTCTTCTTCTCAAAGAGCTGACCTTGGGTGGACGCCATACACGGTTCTTTTCCATTAGGGCAAATGTGCTGGCAGGGCTCACAGCTGCATGACCCCCTTCCACCCTCCACCCCCTCTCCCCTCCACACCACTCAGAGTCCTCAGCCTGGCCCCCATAGTAACACAACCTGCCCCCCTATAGTACTCCAGAGCCTGGGTAAAGCTTTAACTTCTGCTCATGTACCTGTCTCCACCCTAACCACAACACACTGTTAGCTGTAGCTTCAACCCCAACTGTGCCCATATCATATGCACTTAGTGACCCAAGGCCCCACCCTACAACCTCTAGCTACAGTAGCTAGCTGCCTGTGGCTCTGGAATTCTGAATGTGCCAGGCATTTGATTACATGTGCAGATGTTATTAAAACCCTCTTGTCTGACCCCAAGACCACATACGGTATACTAAATAGAGCTTTCAGGACTTGTCTGCTGCTGCTTTTCTCTTGATCAGTCCATTGCCAAACTTACATGACAAAGTCACACAGAATTACCAAGCGTTTCAGGATGCTATGTTGAGTGATTGTGGAAGATTAATGGAAAGAGAACTAACATTTTAGGAATTGTTTTTATCAATTGAACTACAGTTCCAGAAATGACATTAACTCAATATACCTGTAGCCCAATTTACTATTGGAACTATTTCAGTTTAACAACCTACAGTGAATTTCTTCCATCATATTCACAGTTTATGGAAATAGCTAAATGTTGAAATTATCTTTATGGAGAACTGCTAACTTTCTTGCTTACTGTCACTCAACTTAGTAGAACCAGAACAGAACAGCATACACAGAAAAACTCCCTTACTGTACCAGTATGTATCTCTGCAGGCATGTAACTGATTTAGACTCTAGGTGCAAAATATAGCAGAGGTCTCTCCAGCAGCAAGACCTGGCCTATTTAGGCCTGTCACAGACAAGCTCTCATTGAGACAGACAGACAGTCATTGGCTTTGCCAACAGTTTAGAATGCACTCTGTCCCCTTTGGCTCCCCACTCCTTAATCTGGCCATGTGTTTGCATATGGGACAGAGTGGCCTCCATATTGTGTTTGTGGAATGAATTATGAATGCTGTTGCATAACCGTGGCCTGTTTCTAGGGCATATCTCTACAGCATCTACCCAGAGACCAAAGCATGAATACATTTACCCGGCCTGGACCTCTTGGAAATGATACTGTAAAGCTGGCCTGCCTGCGTTTGTTTATGGTTATATAGAGCAGATGGCCATGCAACATGGTCACATATCACACACTGGCTGCCTCACTGGCACTGCCACCCACATAAATGCTTATAAGCAGAAATGCAGGAGTATTTGAAGGGGATTCAAATCCACAGAAAGGCATTCATCAATGTTTTATAACTCACAGAGGGAAAAATATAAAATCTGTTTATCAGAGTCCATTACTGTATATTCTACTTCATGCTGGCAGCAATCCTGGAACTATAGGCACTGGTGCTAGTAACTGCTGCCAAATCAAGCTTTTCAATGCTAACTGTGGTTACCTTTGCTTTATTTACAGCCTTAGCTTTCAGCTGTAACTGCTAACCACTGTATTGAGTCTGACTACAGCCAGCTGTGGCCTGGGAGTAACAAGCTCTTCAAGGTTACAAAGTGCACAGATCCCTGTCTACCTACTCTGTCTGTCAGCTGAAGTTCATATCCAGGGAGAAAGGTATTTGTCCCACCCTCTAAATATATCTGGCGACAGATGCAGCTCAATGGGGCACTGCCCACGCTGAAAGGGGCCCTGCAGGCAGGCCATAGCAGAACTGGGCATGCAGACGTGTCAGGACTATAGACTTCTCCTAATAGACAGAAGCCCTACAGGTCACCAGCAGCCACATGGCAATGCACATTTCACAAGCTTCCATTAGCATGGCAACACAAAGAATGAGCCTGTGAATCTTTTTATGAGTAAAAATAAACAATTTAATGTATTTCTACAAGATGTATATTGACATAGTACACTGACAAAAAAGCTAAAAATTTGTTGAACTTAGTGGATGATAACATCATCTTCAAATGGACTGCACTCTGGAATTTGAGCTCTAGCCTGATATCCTTTAGTACATGACTACAATTTAGATTAGATTTAGTTTTAGTGTGTATGTGTTGTTGTTACTGCAAAAATTCATCATTTACATTTAAATTTACATTTACTCATTTGGCAGACGCTTTTATCGAAAGCGACTTACATTTGAGGAACAACATACAAGCATCAATAGAGCAGAAAACAGATCTACAACTGACAATACATATTAGTAAAAGCAGCAATAAATACTTGTAAGCGCTATTGGCACATATCGCATTAATGGAGTAAATACCTATGGAAGGAAGTAAGAGTTAACAAAAAGTGCAATCAATACAAGATAATTGTAAGGGGATAGAAGAAGAAGAGCACAGGAAGTGCATATTAGATCTTAGGAGTTAGAGGTGTTATGAGGAAGTGTTCTCAGAAGAGATGAGTTTTCAAGAGCTTCTTGAAGTTAGAGAGGGACGCCCCTGCTCATCACAACCTTATTCAAGGCTAGTATTACTCTTAAATCTTAAATTAAAGTATAACTGTAACATTTGATCAAAAGACAGATTTGTTGTTTTTTTTGCCTAGTGTGAACTACAGGGGAGCCAGAGGGCCTTGGCTTCACTCAATATCACATGAGCTCCCCTAAAAACATGATTTGAGACATTTTTGGTGGGTCTCTAAAATACTGACAATATGCAATTTTTTTCCATGCATTTAAATTTTTTTTGGATCTTCATTGTCATGGATCGTGTGTAAAATTAAGCTATTATTGATGTATGATGTATGCATGAGGGTGATTCATCACTAATTCACGTTAATAAAGATATCGGCATGCATGGTGTTCTGTCGTCACCATGGAAGCGTGGCTATGCAATATCATATCAACATATCTTCCCACATCATCTCTGTATGTGAGGGGGTTTTCTGTTGTTAATGAGACTGACTGCAAGGCCCACACTAGGTTACGTAAAAACAGCCTTATATCGTTCCTTTTTGTGAATCTTAATGGACCCACTTTTGCAAGATTTGGCATAACACCCTTTATCATCCCCCGCAAGCCCTGCTGTACATCCTGCAGGCTTACTTGTGGATGTGCACACGCGTGCATGCAAGTGTGTGCATGTTTCTCTATGTACATGTGACTGTATACTGTGTTTGAGAGATGAGAAGCAGCTGGCAAGGTTGGGCTGAATGGTCTGGTCGACCCCTACTGCGTGCCCTGTCATTACAATGATTGGGGTCATTTTTTACCTCTAAAGATGGGGCCAGGGGGGCCACACTGGGATCAACTAACTTTGCCACCTGGCATGTTTATGGCTCTGCTGGGGGGTGGAAGGATGCGGGGAGGGGGGTAAGTCACTGGGGCCGGTTCATCTCACCGCCTGACAGGCAGACACACATATTATGCACACAGGCGTGAGTACATGCACACTCCATCACATATATATACATATGTTGATCCACATACACAAACACTTCACATACACATGTGCACACAGCACCAAAAAACCTCTAATACACACATAAACTCCGTATTTGTTCACTCTCCTGACATGCATTCACACAAGGTTTGCAAGCTCAATATCTGCCTCATGCAGAGGTGACGGGGAGGTCAGCCTGTCTGACTTTGAGCAGAATCCCCCTGTGGCTTGCCCCAGCCATCCCCCCTGGCATGTGTAACAGGACCTGCCCATGCAGCCTCCTCTTCCCCCGCTCCTGTCCTCCCCTTCATTCTGCTGCCTCCCCCCTGGCCCTGGTATAAATAGATGGGTCATGCCTGCTGTGTTACCCGGAGGGGCTATGGGGGGCAGCACAGAAGCCATGCTTCCCTTTATAAATGCTCCACCGTGTCTATCTGAATTCCTCCTGTCTGCACCTAGGCACCACTTAACTTGTAGCAGGGCACTCATGTAGATGTATACAGGCAAGTAAGCAATACATACAACAAAACGTCCTGACCACATCCCTGATATATCGGAAGCCATATATGTATAAACATAAGGACTAATGAGTACATATACCATGAATAGACATATTTGCAATTCAACCATAAGCACGCATTTAAAGTTGTGGCATCCAAAGGCATCAACAAAGTCTAGGCTGAGGAGAAGAGTAAGAGTCAGACGTTGCAATGATTAGTGCAGGGTTGTGCAGCAGTGTGCAGTATTTGTGATTAGAACTATATCGGTGTGAAACAATCAGAAAATAGCATTTTATTTCTCTGATTCACCGGCTTTCTCTCTACCACTGCTCCCTCTCTTCATTCCCTCTCTAGCTCGCTCAGCCACCTCTGCTCTCGCTCTCTACCCCTCTCTCTCTCTATCCCTGCCTTGCTCTTTCTATAATGTACACATTCAGTCATACTCTGTAAAAGGAATACAGCCTAAATTTGAAGAAGAGGACCATTTCTTGAACCTCAACAAGTTCTCAAATAAAGATGGAGAGTGAGCTACAGTGATCAGACTTTTGACACTGGATATCATATTTTTTTCTGTATTAGTGTCAATGTAAAACCTCTGTTTTTGTAATAATACCTTACAGTACCTTCAGGAATACAAACAAGTTTTTCTACAAAACTATCTAATTAGACGTTTAATGCCAACTTTCTGCACTTGAAATTTTGCAATTCTCCTTTCTGTCTACCTAAAAAGTACTGAGGTTTGACACAATGCCCTATTTAAGGATTCTTCGCTTGCCTAGAAGGTCAGTGGATGTGCATGGTGACTTTATTTAACTGTGGTGCCACTTTGGCAAGGACTCTCTCAAAAAAGATAGATCTGGATCCATCCTTGTAAAATAAAGATTGAATTAAGAAAATGTTAAATGTGTTCAAGCCCACAACCCTAAAACACAGGTCAAGAATCTAGAACCTAGTGGGACAGCATACACTAAACAAATTATTTAATTATAGTGTGGTGGATGAGTAGAAATTTACAGAAAATATTGAAGACTGGGAATACATATTGTGTAAATGTCCAGCTTCATCTTCCCAATTACCTTCCGCACTGAGTGACTCTAAAGATCAGGTTACAAGGTAACAGCACTCCATTCCATTTTACTATCACTGCAGTGAAACTCGGATTCAGTATTGATTGATAGGCATTGTAGCACTTAAACTGAAGTATGATTGAGTTAAAAGTGACTTTAATTGTTTAACAGTGTGTGCCTTTATCTGTGAACGCTGTGTGAAAATGTGATGAGGTAAATGAATATCACGTTTTGCCTTTTCCCTCTGAAGGGTATTTTTCCATGTTTGTGTGTGAATGGCTGTGCACATGCGCATGTATTTGAAACTGTGTCCTTTGCGCACATGTATTTGTTTATGCGTTCATGTGTGCATGTCCCACAGTGTGAGTATGTGTCTGTGTGACATTAAGAGACGATGAAGTGTAGAAAGCAGGACTTTGCACCCCAGCCCTTCTAAACAGCTAATGGAGGTGCAAGGCTGAGGCAGTGTATCAGTTACAGACGCTCTGAAGGAGTGCATGCTGAGTTTGCATAATTTTAAGAAGGCTGAATTTTCATGTGGACAAGCTCCTAAATTAGTTGTTTTTAGATATTGTATTGCATAACTGTACAAAGAGCCTTAAACAAGTGTGCACAAAGGTACGTGTGTGTGTGTGTGTGTGTGTGTGTGTGTGTGTGTGTGTGTGTGCGTGTGTGTGTGTGCGTGTGTGTGTGTGTGTGTATTGCATATTGGTCCTCTGCAGTAAGTGTGTGTGGGTGCAAGTGTGAATATTTCCCTGTCACTGGATGATAGCAACTGGCTTCACTTGAAAGCAATAGCTTTCCTGGACATGCACTATGTTGGTCAGGACCCCAGAGCGATCTACTATATTAGATTGAAGTATGTCCAGTTAGCACACTGAGAGGACAGTGTGCCTTGACCTTACCTTATGAAATCTGGACCCCACATTGCTTAGAGTTTAGCAGGGCTACAAAATGAGAATAGACTGTGATGTGAATGGCTGTATGCTTTACGCAAAGCAGATAGTTGTCTATATGTAGTTAAATCAAGATATTCTAAATATGTTGCAAATATTATCTGATGTGCTACTTAATTAGTGGTTAAGGTTTCCTGCAAAACAGTAATCTAATGCTTCCTGTCCATTTCGGTTTCAAAACGTAAACAGTTGATTTGTTTCTATGTTTTTCTATGTAACAAAATTAGCATCACATGAAATATTTCATAAGGAAATTAAGTCCATCTTAATTATCTTCTCTGTGTGGTGCTGTTTGTTCGTTTCTTTCTGTCATTACTGTATGTGTGTGCATACTGTAGGTTGCAATTTTTCCTTCTGTCAGCTAGCTCTGTCTGCAATGTATCTGAGTGCTCCTTGTGTGTGTCTGTTACCCTGTAAGGGTGTGTGCTTGTGCATACTTACAATCCACTCATCCAGTGCTATGGTGTAAGTGTTGAATAATGCAAAGAGCCTCAGACTCACCACTGAGCAGACACAATGGGGCCTCTCAGCTCAAGACATAGTGTTCTGTATTGCGCTGTGCTGTGCTGTACATTTGTGCCTTCATAGACAGAATAATATTACTGTAGAGGTATGTGCTGACAAAGATTATCCTGATATGACTTTGTTTCAGCATATAGTGTGACAGTTAAAATGTATGATAGTGTGCTTTTCTCACAGAACAGAAGTATGTGGCATACAGAATTTCATACAAGCATACTGTAAATAACTACTTTCACAAATTGCAAGCAAACCAACACAATATGTTCTCACCAGAGGATCAAAAACACTCCTGTAAAGACTGTCAGCTACTGGGGTTTTTGCTGTTGATCTCACAGAAGTCAAATCTAAGTCATTTTGTTGTGTTGTGAAGTATGTTTCCATTTCCTTTGTTCCAGCAGTATCAAATATTCAAACAAAAGCTACCTGACAAGCTGATGATGGAAGGAGGAAGCGATATGCCAGTGCCGCCCACCCCACCCACCTCCTCCTCGCTGCGTGTTACAGAGCAGGTGAGACACATTACCAGCAGCAGCAGCTGCAGCCTTCTGCTCCACACATGTGGGCCAGGATATGAGCTAGCTTGAGCTCACCCACTGTCAACGCTGGTCACTAATGTTAACACTCTCCTCTCTGAAGCACAAAACTGTACTGAGAAAAAAGGGAAAACACAGTAAAATCAGTTTAGATTATTATAAAATGTTTTTTTTAAGTTTATTATATGCTGTGAACAGTATTGGTTAGCTTTACAGCAATGGTTCATACTCTTATGTATGTTTTAGCTAAGGTACTCTTTTAAAGCTATGCAATTTCAACCACATGTCACAAGTTGCATGTGAGTTGTACATTTTGTATGAGTTGCAAGCAGTTTAACTAAAGTGGGTTCACATATTGTTTAATTTGAATAATTTTTAGAGGTCTGAAGAGGTTAAACTTTAAAGAAATTTGCCATTAAAAAGCAAAGATTAGAGATAACAGGGAGAAATGTAATGTTCCCATAATGGATGTTACAGTAGCCTTTACCGGTCACATTTGAATAAGGAAATATATTAGCTATACAATTTGTTTGGGATATGTGCAATTTGTTGGATCATTTGAATTCCCTCTCAGCTCAAGCCGTGAACCTGATGACCCAGTCGTCACATGTCCTGAACACACAGACTCTGGTCACACTGGTGAGGTGTCCCAGAGGGGAGTGTCATGTGTATTTGTGTTTCTGTGAATCATAACCACTGTTTTGCATTCATTGAGGTGTGTCAAAGCGGATAACCTGCATGAATGGGGACCTGAAACAACTTTGTTTTTAAAGACTGTCCTTTGGGGTGAGGTAGTAGGTTGTATAGTTTTAGGGTTATACCCTTCCTGTCAGATAACTATACAACTTACTGTCTTTCCTGAAGTGGCTGTAATGTCATCAGACACCATTGTTGGAACTTTTGGATCTGGATCAACTCTTGAATGTGCATATTTACCCACTGTTCATCCCAACTTCTTTGCAGCATTTGCTAGAGGTAGGTCATTTAGGATTGCAGTTGCTGAAGTACTTTTCCATCTTGTAATTTTCTTGGTTGCACTTTAAGACTTCATGTTCAATAAAACATTTTTTATCTTTAGTGTTGTTATCTTTTACTGGCTATCTTTGTATCTCATCAGACACTGTATGTTGTGTAAGCCTTTACACAAACTTGCTCTCATCTAATTATTTTCCTCTTTCCATAGCTCTTATTTCTGTCTTTTTAAACAAATGTTTTCTTATGTGATCATCACAGGATTGTAGGATTTTTGTCAAAGTTCCATGGCTCTTAACACTAAATTTGATTATGACTTTAAAAATTAAAACTTGACGGCCAATCTGCCATTGTCGTATTACTGTAAGTTGCTTTATATATGAGGTGCGTTCATGTTCAAAATGTGAAAATGTATGTAAATATTTCTATTTACTGTAAGAAAAACTACAGCGTTTCTCAACCATAATGTTCTCCAGTACAAGTTACAACAAAGCGTGTCAACCTGTGGGGCCTTTCTGATGTTCGAACAGGGTGAGGTAGTAGGTTGTGTGGTTTCGGGGTAGTGATTTTGCCCAATCAGGAGATAACTATACAACCTACTGCCTTCCCTGAAGGGCAGCAATACTTCACCATACAGACAACAGGAACATACGAGGTCCCAGCCAATCGTAAGAGAGGACCTGCAGGTAAAGTCTGTTCACTATGGCTTTAATTGGTTTGTTTATCTGCTTTAAACATTAATAAAAAAAATAAGTTGATGAATCAGTTTGTCTTTGGCATTTGTTTTGTTCTTTATTTATTCTCACATCCAGTAAGTGTCAATTTAAATGTTTCAGACTCTGAGGCTATTTGCAGCTGAACGACTGCATTGGTGCCAAATGGTTTTCAAATCATTCAGTATATATTTCAGTAGTGCTTTCTCCCTTCTGGTGAAAACCAAAACTTAACGTTAACTACCCAAACAACAGACCACTCATCACTAACGAATTCTAGTCAATGTTTGGTTCTGAGCAGTTTATCCTATCTACTGTTGCTGTATCGAACATATGGAGAGAAGAGCCACGGCACAGTCACCTCCTGGGCCACGGCATGATTCATATGACAACAGATGATGGTTACAGTATTCTCCCTCTCTGGCCAAAAGCACACATAAATACACACACACATATATAAACACACAGATAGATGATGAGGTGAGTGCCAACCGGTATCAGGCCAACTTGGACACAGACATGCCTCACTGTCTGAGACTGCAGCCCTGTATCTCATATCAAGGTCAGCGTTGGAGCTATTCACAGTAAGAGCCCCCACTCACCCCTGTATCTTCAATCAAGGGTCACATAAACAGTGGTCAACTTTTTGTCCAAGGTAACTTCTTTTTTATAAGTATGTCTGTACAGACACATGGTTTCACACATGTCAGTCATACCAAATGTGCTGACACATTTACTAAATGTCACACACAATGACAAAATGAGAAGGATTATGTGACTGTACATTACTAGAGTAGCAGAGCACACAGTGGTAACATTGAAGTGTGGGGAAAATACACCACCGAACTGTATTCCATGTGTCTAGACCAGTGTTGGATGTATTTGTATGTGGGCTGCACTTACTGCGTAGCTGTCCCCTGCCAGCCACCATATTGAATTGATTTGAGCCTTGGCCCTGGTGGTAGAGCAAACTGAGCTGAATACTAAGCCTAATGAGACAATGGCTCTGTGTGCATCATGTCTCTGGGGTTGCATCTCAAAAGACCATCTTCCATCCTTCGTATCCTCCTGCCCCACTGCTTCCGTAAAAACATTGCAAAAGGTTTTGAGATACAGCCTGGGATATTCTTTTCCCATGCAATAAGGAACTAATGAAAAGCTATTGAGACTCTGAGTCAGAAACATATGAGTCAGAATTCAATAATATACAAAGTTGCCAGGAATTTGACAAGAACAACGCACAGCACTGCGTTTCTAAGACTTCATATGATGTCATGGCTGTATAAATGGAATAGTGTTATTGATCGAATGGAAGTGGATAGGATTGAAGGCTCTGTGTGGGTAGGCCCCTCAAATAAACCATTGAACAGAGTGCATTTGCTCAAATGAAGAAAAGCTAAGCCTGTATAGATTCAGCCACATTAATCTGTGCCATGGTGATTATAAAATGTAATATTCAGTCTGAAATGTAGGACAAGGAAATGTAATATGTTTCTGAAGCAAAGTGATTTTGTCCATATTCATATTTAGATTCTCTGTGCATAGAATTTCTTTGTGATATAATGAATCACCAATATAACTGCAATTACAGGCATTACAAGGCCTCGCTCACGTATAGATGTGACAAAGGCGCCACCTAATGGATGGTTATTCAATATTTTTCATGTACGGTATATTTGCCTTAAATATGATTATCCTCTCAGCTCTTCGTCTCCATGCTTATTCTAGGGCTGCCACAAGGGTTTATTTTCAGTATCGATTAATCTTTTTGTTTGTTCTATAAAACAGTAAAAAAAATGTTCATCAAAATTATCTGAAAACCAAGGTCAAGGTAATGTCATCAAATCTCTTGTTTATTCAACTAACAGTTGAAAATCCGAAGATATTCAATTTGTAACAGGAGAGTAGCAAAGTCTTACAGTTGAGAACATGGAAGTGACTGAAGTATGGCATGTCTGCTTAAAAAGTGACTTTTTCACAAGACAATTAATTGATTTTATTTTCTGTTTGTCATTAATTGACTAATTGTTTCTATCTATCTATCTCTCTATCTATCTATTTATCTATACATATATATATATATATATATATAGAGAGAGAGAGAGAGAGAGAGAGAGAGAGACAGAGCAAGATAGATGTGGCAGAAAAATGCAATATTAATTAACTGATATTGACTGATCTGTTCATTTATTTTGTTGTAGATATTTAACTAAACAGTTTACAGTGTAATCACGCTGCTTCTTGAATGAAAATAATATTACCGTGTGCTTAAAAACTGGATCAAAACTGTGAAGTTACCATCTGCAGTTTCTCAGCAGCAGGTGGCAGTAGAGGTCTCTCTGCTGTTAAAACTCAATATTAACCCACTTACTGTACTTTTCAGTGGGTCATCATATTAGCCCTTGACAAACCAAGATCATGCTAGTTCCCCAGACAGCTCAAACATATTCTTTAAAAAGCTACAACTTTATATGTGAGTGAATACATAGAAGATTACTTTCGTTGAAAATAGAACGTCAAGGTCATGCAGTTCAAATGTTTGATTTTACCCCTTTTGGGTAGTACACTATACATTTACATTTATTCTGTTACCAGTGGATAGCACACAAAATAACTATAACCACTAATGTAAATCTTGTTCATTTCATTGCAACCAAAAAAATATATAGGTCTATGTTACTGTATTATTCAGTTTGAAGAAATATGAATCCATGATGTTTGGCAGGACTGTGGAGCAGTACTAAATCTTTCCTTAAGCTTCATTTCTAAATTTAGTGCCATTCCATAACCATACATTTCTTGTTGCTTCTTCATAGTCTGTTTTATTACAGCTAGGTTCAGATCAGGGACAGACATGTTGAAAGTGATTGGGGCACTTGTCATTATATTATCTAGATGGGGAAATCCGTCTGCCTTTAATTGGGAAACCAGCTGTTGTCCAGACAGATTGGCTTGACCGTAGGCCGCGGACTGTGCAGACTTTGTCTGCTCTCTTGAGTCATGTTGCAACGAGCTGTAGCTTCTGAGTCTAATGTTTCTCCATGTCCTCCTCACATGGAGAAATCACAAGTGGCCAGGGAGAAGTTCTTCATTTGAAATCTGTGTTTGTGTTTGTTTGAGATCCATCTATTTCAACAAGATTTTACATTTACTATAGAGGTGTACTGTGTTTCTCCCTGATCCTCTGGTAGCAGTTACACCTAGCTAGCAGTAGTGTAATATAACTAAGTACATTTAGACAAATATCCTCGCCCACACCCACTCCCATAACCACGTCATCCCCAGTCCTCCAGAATCTCCACTGGCTCCCTGTTCCCCAAGACATTCAGTACAAAATCCTCCTCCTCACCCACAAAGCCCTCCATAACTAGGCCCCTTCCTCTGACACAAACCTTCTCTCCCCACCAGTCAGGACTCAGCACCGTTCCTGGGGTGACAGAGCTTACAGCATCGCAGCCCCTCTCTCATACACATCCGTGGCTGTACTGACCTGGACACATCAAAACATCACATCAAAACCTTCCTCTTTAGATTAGCCTTAAAATGTGTTATTATTATTATTGTTGTTGTTGTTGTTGTTGTTGTTGTTAAATACTGTACAGATCCCTCTCCATGTGTAATTTCAATCACCAGGATTTAACATTAAGATCCTCACTTTGAGTGAGAGGATTCACTACTGATAGGGTACATACATTCTCTTTTTGCCGACCTCTAATTCCTTACAGAGCTTAACTAAGTGTGAGGTTTAAGGGCACTTTAGCAGGGTGGATGATTACTGGATGGGGCCTTCAATGCAGATCCAGGAGGATCCTCATGAATTCATCTTCACATCACCATTCTGCTGGAATTATTGAATAGAAATTTTTGATTCTCTCTTTGCAGTCCATCTAAAGAGAGTCGTTTTTATGCAGTGCATGTGTTTGGAAAGAAACTAAGTACATTTATTGACTTACTGTACTTAAGTACAGTTTGATAAAAAAAAATTATCTGATCTTGTTTTTGTTGTGTCATTTAATATTTTTAACTTCTAATTTACTGTTCAGAGAGAAATATTTTACTTTTTATGCCGAACAGAGGATGAGTTTATAAAATATGCATATTTTGCACATGTTGTATATGTAACAGTAAATTGGTTAAATTAGCTTCACCTCAACCAACTACAAGTGCTGCTTACATAATAAGGCATCTAGGTAACATTTCAAAAGAGTAGTATTTCTTCTACTTAAGTAGAGGATCTGAATCCTTCCTCAGCCACAATGTATGTAAGTGCTGAGTGTGCATGGAAGTCTTGAGGGGTCCACTGTGATCCTAGAACTCATATAGAACAGCCAGTGTCTTCTTTCAGGCCTTGAGCCAAGCGGTAGAGTGACGCCCACATTGCTTTGCCAAAGACGGGGACAAAATGTGATGGGGAGCTGTTGGACAACGGGATGAGGAAACAAGAGAGCAGAGAGATGAAATTGGCAAACAGGGTCGCACACTCAGCATCTGGCGTGAGTTGGGAAAACAGATCTGCTCCATTAATGGGCAGTTTTTTGCAACAGCTTGACTGGAAACACTCACAACTTGGCCTGGTGTCAGTGTGCAAAACAATGTTTTCTCCAGCTGCCATGTGATTCTTCTGAAAGTTGAAGAGGTCTTCTTGTGCACAGTTAGCAGGACCATTCACTGATCAACATCCGGTGCAGAGTTTGACACTATAAGGCTTTTTTCACTTTCTACTGAAAGTGAAGCTTCTCTGCACTCACTTTAAATCTCATTTTAAGTAAACGAACAAGCATGACTTTGTGACGTCACCACTAGTTTGGAATCTTGGTCCTAAATGCAACTGACAGAAGTGTGATGTGGAAACTTGAAGCCTCCAGTATACATATATTGAGGCAGTGAAGGTAGAGACATCTTGGATCCAGAAGTTAAAATTCTGCAACAAATGTACTTTTCAGTGATAGAGATGTACTGAATTTTAAACTGTTTGTGGAAAAAAACACATCAGATTCAAAATACTATTCAAAGCAAAACATTTTTGTCTTAAAATATGTGTGAGGGCATCTTTAATTTAAAAAAAATGTTGTGATGAATCATCAGCAAAACCAGGTTTGTGATGAGACAGCGGTCAATTTCAGGACAAAATATGAACAAACTAGAATTTAAGAATTAGAATTTACCCTCAAATGCAGAGTCTTTTCTACTTTTCAAAGTGAATTGCTCATTCAAACCCTCCTCCACATGTGGAGAAACTGGCTAGAAAATATATATTTTTGCACATAACATATTTTTTGACGGCTGAAGTAGACTGGATTTCCGTCCATCGATAACCTCGGAGTACCAAGGGTACCATATTCAAATCAATTATTTACACTACCATGGACAACCCTGCATGGCCAGTTTACAGTAACAATTTGACTAGTGAATAGACACTGTTAGTGGTGAAGAGTATCTAAGTACATTAACTCAAATACTGTATACTTAAGAACAAATATAGGGTTCTTGTACTTTCCACCTTATGTTACATCGTACTACACCACAACATACCATGGGGAACACCATTACTACATTCATTTTACAGCTGTGGTCATGAGTTACTTTTCAGGTGAGGATGGACTGGCGACCTGTCCAGGGTGTACCCCACCTTTCGCCCAATGCCAGCTGGGATAGGCTCCAGCCCCCCACGACCCTGTACGCAGGATAAGCGGTTGACGATGGATGGATGGATGGATTATATAATATAATTATACATATCATCAGATTTTATGCACATAAGTTAAAAACATATAATACATTGTTTTTGATGAAACTACCAACCATTATATGATGCAACATTAATGTACAGTAACTGCTTACATGTTATTGAATAAATAATAATGATCTAATTATGTAATACTGATGAGGGGCATTCTGCAGTACTTATGGTAATACTTCTGATATTTATGAATGCAGGACTTTTACTTGTAGTGGAGTATTTTTATAGTGTGGTACTGTTACTAAGTAAATCATCTGAATATGTTCTACGTATACTCGCCTGTTCTTAAAAATTATGAGTTGCTTATCTTTTCTTATCTTTTGTTGTCTTTGTGTAGCTGTTTGTCCATATGTGTTTCTCCCTGTACAGAACTACTGAAATGTGGAGTCAAATTCCTTCTAAGCTACTTGGCCAATTAAATGTATGATTAAATAACTGCTTGTCATTAAGCAAAACATATTAAATGGGACTTTCTTTAAGTCAGATTTTTCTAATTCTAAAAGTTTTCTCTCTATGTGATTTGTCAACATGTTGTGTGTTGGGAACTTTGTGCCAATAAAGCTTCAATGAACTTAAATTGTGAGCAAGAGCGAAGGAAACATTGGATGATCCGCGGAAGGTCATGTGGGGACAGTGCCCTGGATATGCAAATTTTGCCAGCCTGTATTCATTCAGGTCAGCATCATTGTATCGAATTATCACACTGTAATCGATTAGCAGTTCTAATCCTCCATTTAGGCAGCTAGGGCCTCAATGCTTTCTTTGTTTTGTATTGGTTTTAGCATCGCACTGCAGGAAAGCGTCTTTTTCCGGTTTCTCTTGCTGTCACCGTGGTTAGGGGGCGACCGTCTGAAGGGTAATGGCTGCGCTCTTTCTATTCGCTGAAACTATAGGTGTGTCAGGGGGTGTGCGTTTTCTCTCCGCCAGCTGTCAGTCATGAGGTCACTTCCGGCGGGTGTGAGCTCATGAATCTGCTTTGTATGGATGGTGGGGGATTTTTGACAGCGGCAGCGCTGTTGGGAAACAAACAAGGACGTGGTTGGGGTCGAGGACTATTTTTTCCCTCCTCGAGTTTCTGTCGATCTTGCACCGACCTCTTCTCAACCCAGCGAGATTTCCGAGGATATGGCGGCTTCGGATTGGGCTGGCTGTTGAAAGGTAGTTGTATTCATTTAGCCTCTCACTCATGACCCCTCCTGCAGCAGCTGAGAGAAATGTGTAAGGGAATTTAGTTGAATGCACAGACATGGTTGCAGCCTAGAAATAGCGCATGTTCTCCAGTTTTCAGTCCCAAAACCTTTTGTTTACAGGCAACTTGGGCACATTAATAAGTTCTTCCATAGGTCCATTGTTATTGTATGGAGGTAAGCAAATCAGCCTTCAGTTTGTACTCCTGCGCCGCTAAAGTGGCGCTTGCTCATCAACAGGCAATATCACTATGCATTAGTTAGCAATGCGTTCATCACAGAGGTGATTTACCTATATTTCCCTGTGTAGTTCCCTGTAATGAAGAAGCAGTGATTTGCTTATTAATATTGTTTGTTATGAAGGCCTCTGGTAAGCATGTTTGATGCAGGGTCACAGTAATGTTGAAAGGTCACTGCTATGAGATAAATTAAGCACAGCAAACGTCAAGACTTGATGCAAATGCTGTTTTAGTCAGGGCTTAAGCACTCTTGACATGGGGCTGTAATTGCTAGAAGCAAAGCAAAGAGCCTAAATATTAAAGATGGCGTTTGGTATTCTTGCAAGGAAGTTTTTTCCAGTTTAAAATGTTTTCTTTAAGTGTATTTTTGGGCACTGTAGAAATGTGACAGGAAATGAGGGGAGACAGACAGCGGATGGCATGCAACAAAGGTCCCTGGCTGGACTTGAACCTGGGATGCTTGACATATTGCCTGGAAATCATTTTCCATTTTTATTATTACTTAGGATCGGTGTTCAGTACTTAGCACGCACCTTCACAGTGTTGAAGTGACTGATCAGTGGTTGAAACAGTGGTTAATGTGTAGCTGTAGGTGCTGTGAAGTCACTGCCCAGATAACCTTGGGGCATCTCTCTCTGTCTCAGTGGTTCCTGAACATCCATAGCTCACACAAGTCTGTCACAGTAATCCAGTTACATCATTCATTTTTAATGAATGCCTCCCAAAAATGGAACTGTATTTATTACTGTTATTTGTCACCGATTTAAGTTGAAAGCTTACTAAACTCTTTATTTACCTCTACACTGTAGTAAAGGAATCAATTTATTTAGGCCAAACAGATCCCCATATTTAGATTAGCCAACTTAATTTGAGTGATTGTGTGACTACAATGAGCATGACATTCTGCACCTCAACTAATGCCTCAATCTTTCTTTAGAAAATTGGCGACCTCTCATGCGTTCATTGCTTAATAAGACTCTTGTTCTGTGAAAGTGAAATTTGACCCAAATCCTGCTGTTGTACCTGCTGTTGCCCCATTCCCCTAAGCAGCATAGGAATGCATCATTTATTTATTGACAAGTAGCAGAGTCCTATGTTTAATTTCAGTTGTTAACTCTTTAAACTAAAATGCCTGCAATGGAAGGGTTCTTGTTGCACCAAAATGTAACTTCTACCTTTGCATAAATCAGGTTTTATTTTTGATTTATTTAAATGCACATGATTAGAAGAGACTTACATTTTTAGTTAAGATTGAAAAGTTGCATCTGGAGGTCTAGCTCCTTGCTGACATGTTTCCTAAAAGGAAGACTGAAGGTGATCTGAAGACAGATGCTCCATTCTGCTGCCCAGTTCTAAATACATATTAGATACACAACTCAGTCCTCTCTGTACCAGGCTTTTACATAATCCCCCCTCTATTTGCTAACCCTTTAAGCAAGTCTCTACATTGACGTGGTATTTACTTTGGGATCAAAGGTCTTCACTCAGAACTATTTTTACACACCTTAACTTTCTGGTAATGTGGTTAAAATCCAGTAATAATTCTGCAATGATTAACAAGTGTCTTTTATTTGTGTTGATGGAGTAAAGTAGTGTTGTACTCAAGACCGTCCAAGCCAAGACCAAGTCAATACCAAGACCAGAGTTTATCGATACTGAAACAAGACTTTTAGGGGCTAAGACCAAGTCGAGACCAAGACCGAGGGAGGGCAAGACCGAGTCAAGTCCAAGACCAGTTCCCCACATTACTTAAAATTGATCTGGAAAATCCACATTCCCATTAAAACACCTGCATACAAACACTAAGAGCTGAAATCAACATAAGCATCTTTATTCAACACTCCTTTTCCATGCATCATGGGGAGGAATGATATTGTTAACAATAACAACACATTTTTAATTAGGGTTATTGGTTGCATTTGAACAATATGTTTCACGTTCAATCAAAGTTAGGATGTTAACAAATAAATCAAACATTGCAAAAGCAATTTATTGATAGTCGCAAAGTTATGGTCTTGACTGGTCCTGAAATAAAATCCAAAAGTCCTAATGTCCGAGACTGAGACAAGACCGAGCACAAATGCAGTCGAGTCTGAGATGAGACCATCAAAAATTTGTCTTAAGACCGGTCTCGGTCTTAAGTAGGCCTACTACAACACTAGAGTAAAGCAAATTGAAGCTAGCCCGTTGAATATTTTTCCACCCTTAGACTGAAGACTAAATCACTGCTCAGGCCTAAAATGATCAAATAGTAATTGCAAATGACTTCTTTTTTTTTAAACTTACTGGTGAATAGCAAGTTGGTGGGGTTACTACATCAAGGTAATCTGATAGTGTCACTGTTATTTAAAAAAAAATGTAAATTAAAAATATTGTTCCTGGGGTACTCCTGTCATATAAAAGAAACACTTTTTCTATTCCATCCAGATTTCCCTAGACACTGTAGAACAGGATTATGTGGATCTCACTTACTCTGTTTTCAGAACTTTTTGCAAGTATCTCTGCTCAAGCATTTGTTTGTGCTTCTTTGAATCATCCTTAAGGGAGCTTGCCATGTTGTCCTTTTATCATAGCTAGTTTCTGTCTAGCTGTGCTGACAATTTTTTCTCCAGGAACCTGAGACATGTAAACTGCTTCTGCCTGGTTGCATTCACAGCCTGGAGTGACAGACTCTCTGACGCAGCAACAAGAACAGTGAAAGGCTGAGATTTCTCCTCTCTGCTCCTCAAACAGGACTTTCTGGTTCTGTTCTCAACTGCACAGTCCCAAGAGTTTATCATTTGTCTCTGTTGTGGGTTCATAAAGAGATGCATTGTAAGGATGTTTTGCAACAAGAACCTAGTTCCACTGACCTATTTTTCAAGCTGCTGTATCACTCATACATGCAGGGGAGCAGTGGTAAAAATGTTAGCACTGGGGATAGTTTTAAGAGCATAAGATTACTTACTGTCTTAGATTAATTCCAGAAGGCTCTTTATAGCTCTTATAGACACTCACTGACAAGGATAAGTGGTACCACTAGCTGTTATCCACTCAGGTTCAGGTTTAAGGGTGCTTCTGGTATTTCTTACATGTGTGAGCAAACCCAAAGAAATTTGCGTCTGCAGGTAGTGGGTTGAGAACTTTAGGCTGGGGTATGCTTTAAACAAACTAGTTCATGCCGAGTGTCTTTCAACCACATTTAAAGGCAAACATTTTTATAGCTGTTCCAGACAGCGGACTTAAAAACTTGCCAACATAGAGTACTAAGAGGCAGTAATCATTCAAATAGGGTACACTTCCAGGCAGTCTCTCCTCAAAGAAATAATAGTGTTGCACTTATCTTAACACTAGAAAAGTGGCAAAAATATAGACATCGGGAAAGGTGTGCATGGAGGAGTTTCAGACACTGTTGGAGGATCTAATAGGCATTTGATTCAACCCCTTGAGGCTGAATTCACACTGACATTAGCACTCAGAAAAATGCCACTTCCTTAAGGTGCTTTCAGACCAAATGCGAAGCGAACATTGGGGTTTGAGTTTACATACAAAGTCAATGCAAAGACGAGCCGCGATTTCCTGTCGGGCGGCGCAAAGCGACGCGAAGGGGGCGGGGCCGGCAACGCGAAGGAATTCCTGTGAGTTGAATTTTTTTTAACTCAAGCGAAGAAGTCGCGACGCTGAGTCGCGATAGCCTATCAGTGTTGAGATTGTCCGTCCGAGGCTACAGAGCGTTGTGTGCAGAGAGGGCCGGGCAGAGCCGGGGATTGAAAATCTGCAGGACGGCTGACAGCTGCTAAACTTGGGCTGGAGGAGCAGAGAGCAGCGCTGCAACCTTCGGAGAAATAAACACACATAGTTGGTCGGATTCGGCTCTGACAACTATGCCATTTACTTGCGGGAAGAGCTCGCAGTTAACTGTTTTTATTAAAATAGCGTTTTACTTTAGTTTTGGAGATTTCAACGTTGATTTATCAGCAGCTAGATTCCGTGCACACCCGGTTACAGTGTTGTTGTTAGCGTCGTTAGTTCTGTCAGACTACGAATTCATATTTATATAAAAACGGGACAAAGCTGGACATGGAGAAAAAAAATGAGGAGGTTGAACTACCTGGTGAGTTCAGAAAACATGTTTCTGTAACTTTATTCCAGCTATCATTGTACTTTACTATGACCAAGTTAGCATAGCATAGCCCTGATCGATCCAAACTCCCTTCAGAAAACAAACATTTTAGAAGTTGTCTTGCTGACAGACCTGACAAAGCATGAATTCAAATGTTTAACAAATCTGCGTCATGTTGTGGTTATTTCGGCATCAGTTTAATCCTTTTATTGCTATTTAACCACAGCAAAATGTTTGCTTTGGTTTCATTAGGCCCCATCCACAATACTGCGTTTTCGAATTAAAACGGAGACCTTCTGCTACGTTTGCACCTCCCGTCCAGACTAAAATGACGAAAACGAAGACCTAAAACGGAGAAGTTTGGAAACACTGCCGACCCTGTTTTGCGTTTCAAAACTCCGGAGGGCGGTTTAGTTAAGACGGGCCAAAACGGATGACTTTAGAAACGATGACGCAGCCGCTCACGCTCAGCTCAGAAACACGATGCAACTGACCGGGGTTTTGACATTGTATTTTTATTAAAATATTATGTACGGTGCAAATAACACTTATTTCCCTACACCTGTACTGTGCATGTCGCTGTTTACTTTGCAACGACTCCCAGTAGGTTTTTGGTTTATTAACAGTCTCAGCTCCTTATGGATGCATGCATAAAAAATGGTCTTATGCTTAATCTGTATTTATTTATTCTTTTGCTAAATCTTCAGTAACTACGGATTAGAACATCTGCTTCGTGTTTACACTGGCATGCGTATGCCCAGTGTACTGGAACAGGCCCTGGCTGTGCGTTTTCAGTCGTTTTAAGGTAGACGGAGATCAACTCTAAAACGCTGTTGTGGACGGAGATCGTATTCGTTTTAATTCTCCGTTTGTAAACTAAAACGGAGTAGTGTGGATGGGGCATTAGTCATGTCATTGAGGCCACTGAATTGTCACAACAGGGGTTCTTAGAGGGGTAACAGAGTTAAACTTGGCTCAACTTATGCCACATACGGCTGCATCTAAGAATTATTCATTGTCATTAAACTCAGTTTTCTTGATTAAGTGACTGTTATTTTGGTATATAAAAAGTCAGAAAATGGTGAAAAAGACAAAAAAATGTTGTTGTTTTTTTTTTTTTTAGAAAGCCTAAGATGACATTCTCAAATGTCTTGTTTTGTCAACAATCCAAAGATATTCAAACCGATCAATTAATTTAATAGTTGACAACCAATCTATTAATCATTGCAGCTCTAGTCACAATGCAATGCAACATCTGGCATAGTTGTCACTCAGATACAGATACAGCACATATTTGTAGATGACTTACCTGTAGTAACACACCCACACAGTTTTCTTTTACACAGTGCTATTTTTAGTCCAAGCGTGGACTGGCTGTTTGTAGCCAGTTCTATGCTCTATTTGTTTTGCAACTTGTGTCCTCTATCCCAAAGGTTTGACCTTCATCTGAGCCAGGTCTATTCCCCTTTGAGCCTTCCTTATGGTAAAGTCCCTCTGGGTTGAATAGGATTGAGGCCCTCCAGCCAGACTTATCACTAAGCAGCTCTGGACAGGAGATTGGCTGTGCTAATGATTGGGGAAGGATGCTGTATGTAGCCTAAGCTGTATTTGTACAATGAGGGGACTTGACAGGAGGATTTGACGGGTCTCCAAAGAAAGAAATATGTTTCTCACCACAACTTTTTTGTCTCTCCCAGTCCTGTCTTTCTAGTCTGCTTATGTGAGAGTCACATCTCTTCAACATCCTGTTTGTCTTTCAGTTGAGGCATTGAGGGCTGATCCCCATATCCACGTGAGCCCGCAGAAATCAATGACCTTTGGGTCTCCCACTCTAATTCTGTTACTGACGTATCCCACTCTCTTTCACCTCCACTCATCTGCTCAGACAAAAACATCTTCATCAGTTTTAATCTCATTTTACTACCATTTAGTGGATCGAATTTGGAACTAGGCCTCTCCTGTATTAACGTGCTGCGTTAACGTGAGACTCTTATCGGGCAATAAAAAAAATATC